>JAIPMN010019872.1:0-11803 GCA_020650975.1 Apostichopus californicus
GCCAACCGTAAAACTACGAGCACCCAATCTTAAAAATATATTTTACCAATGAAGTTCCAACCTAAAATACCAATGTTGGCCCAACATAATTGTGCTATCTGGGTTGTTGGTCGTTGGAATATAACGTAAGACTTTAACCGTTAGCTACGGCTAGTATAATATTCTTGTTCCCCGGGAAAAGTAGTAGCTTAGAAATCATAGATATTAGGCCTAGGCTAGGCAGCGTTTTTTTTTTTTTGGGGGGGGTGGGGATTAAGTTATTGTTTCCAACTTTATTCTAAATAAATCATATAGGGTTAGGGCTGGAATCTGATCAATAGACACATAGGGTAATGTTGGTAGCAGTAAGACTGGATGTTTCTAACCGATCTAGGCTTACAGTGGGTCAAATGTGAGAGATATAAAGATTACAGGAAAACGGTATCAAAATTGAAAAAAAAAACATATTGAATGGGAAAGTTAAACTCAAAATGAAGTCTATGAAATTAATCTATAATATTATATAACGGCGGCTTTGTTTGTAGGCCAACTGGTTTTGTTATTTTAAACCGGGCCGGCACTCGGCCTTATGGTTTCATCTTTATTATTATGAAATTGGTTGGTTAGGATATAGGCCTTTACGATCAATAAACACACGTGTCGAGATGTGCTGTTTCTCCCGGGAAGCAAACTCCTTTGCAGTGGGCCACTCACGGCAGGAACGTTGTCTAATCTCCGCTAGTGTGGGCTGTATGAATTAATTAATGCACTGAATGACAGGAATAAAACAATAGCATAGATTATGAAAACTACAGAACTAGTTAATGTATGTGCTAAATATAATATCACAGACCAAATATAAATATTTATGATATTGCTTTTTAATTTTATCTGAATTTCGTCAGCTTAACGAATTTTACTTTTAATAACATCATCATTATACACTCTTAAAATTGTTGGGCAAATTATTGCCCAACCCGGGCAATTATTTACACATCCGTTGGGTCCGTATGCCTCCTGGTTGATATTGGGCAAAAAATTGCCCAACTAAGTTGGTTAATGATTTTGCCCAGCAAACGGTTAAATAAATACCCAACACTTTTGCCCAACACCTTTGCCCAACGCCTTTACCCAACAATGTTGGTCACCGATTTGCCCAATGGTTGTGTAAAACCTTTTACCAATGGATTTTTCTTTACCCAATGATTCTTGCCCAACAGCTAGTTAAAAATAATAGTGGTTGGTGAGCTAATACAATACCAACATTGGATTGTAACATTTTTCATACAACTGGGTTTATTTAATAGGTTATAAAGCTTAAACATAGAATGATAAAGAACAAACAAGTATAATAAATGTTTTCATACTTTTATTTTTTCTGGTCTTTGCCGACTTCAGATTTTTCCTCCAGTATGAATTTTCACAGCATTCAGTGCTTGACCTCTATTTACCTAGTTAAATGATCTGTGACTTCCATCCAAAGCAATAATTTCCTAAACTCACAATGGGGATAAACACATATCAACATGAAAGCTGAAAATATTAGCTATCCATATTTTGCCATTGTTTACTATTTTCAGTTCTTGAAATGTGTTGACCACAGAAGACCTCCTGTATGTTGACATCAACTACACAAGGTACAGGTGCAACACACAATCATGTACAGCTTAATATTGGTCTCTTTCAAGCAACTCTGGTCTTAATGAGTGAATATAATATCACTGATAATTTCCAACATATAGTCAATTGAAGCTAACCATTTTATGTTTTAAACAAGGACACACAAACCGAAAAATATTGATACACCATTGTATCTGCAATTGCTTTAACAAGGAGCCCAAGCATATTTTGCTAACATTTTGATTGTGCTTAGATGATTGATGAACTGTACAATTTAAACATCTTTTCAAACAAAAGCCAAATGGTTACAAATCCCACATTGATTCTACATACTAGAAATAAAAGCAGCTTCAAGATCACACATATTAGTGATCACAGGAACACTGCTGGCACCTGATCTGATAAACACACAAAATTGAATGTTTGTTTGATATACCAACCCTGCCTCAACCTTTCACAACTTAATACAATAACAAATATACCCCCTACCCCCCCCCCCAAAAAAAAAAAACCCAGATGTTTGTAGTTACAGTTCGCCAAGGCAACAAGTTACCATTTCCCTTTAATGTGTAAATATATATGAAACTAAAGCAACCTTAACATGTAAACATGTCAGGTTAATACCGAGAAACCATTTGAAAAGTTTGTTCCAAGACACTTTGACCCTTAAACACTTTTGTTTGCTACGAAAGCTCCAAAGGCACTCAGTGAACGACTTTTGATAAACCAAGTTCATATACCCCAGCATGGAAAACTCCCAAACCCCCTTACATTGAGTTTGGAAGTTAATGTCCAACACAAAATAACTTTAAAACAAATAGTCTACTGCCTTTAGGAGTGAGGACTGCATTATTGGATGTCTCTCAATTATCACAAAAAAATGCTGAGGGGAACCTTTACTCTCTCCTAAGCACAGAATGAATGGCTGTGGTCGCTCATCCTTCGATATTTTCTTGCAGTAGTCCTCTAACACTTGTCACCGACTGCAAATTAAGATTTTGAAGGAAAATATGAAAAAGCCCATAGTATGTGCTAACCTTTCATTGAAACAGTCGTACTGAAATCAGAATACAATTGTCCAAAGATTTTTGGAAAAATCAATTTCTAGACGTTTTAACATGTTTAATCTTCCTGCTCATAAAACATCTCGAGAAGAGTACACAACACAACAAGCTAATTTCTTTTCCTCAGCATTGGAAAAGTATACATATAAGGAATCCAGCTTCAGTTCATTGGCCATGTTCAAGTTTGTGCTTATTGACAGTATAATTAATCCAAATATTAGATTCAATTGAGCATTAATGAGTAAACAAGGCTAATAATGAGGTTTACAGTAATTACTCCTGCTGACAAAAAAACATGAAACAACAGGAATTATTCAAACCCTATGTGGAACCTACAAACAACACTGATACATGTCCAAGTGACTGTCATTGAGTTAATATTATAACAGGGCTGGGTCTCACTTCAACCACACACAAACCTGAACGCGACTACAAAAAAAATAGTAGCCAATTAATCATATTTAGTGCAATGTTTGGAGAAAGATTGCAGAAAGGTTCAGAAGCCACCTTTTGACATTAACCTGATTTGGTCCATTCAGATCAGTTGATTTTGATAGATTTTTAAAAAGTAACAAACCACCAAAAACATATTTTGAAGGTTAATCCAAATATTGACCCATCTTTACAGATATACTGGAAAGAGAAACTATATTGTCATGGCATAAGCTCTAAGTGAAGCTAGCAATGAATTCACAGGCCACGACTACAATAATTTAGGCTTACCATCAGTCAGTGCATCCAACGTCTTCTCTAAATGCAAAAAAGTTCGGCCAGTTTGGGATGATCGCCTGTATAGCACAAGATGTCCATCGTCAAATATCCCACTTTGTTGTATAATTTGTTGGCAGTTGGTTTTTGTAATAATTCGAAGTCCTGTTCTACCTGTAGGAAAGAGAAAAATATGCAAACAGCATTATAGGCATATAACATTACGAGCGCTGATGTTCTATGCTATACTAATATTATTATAGCCTAGAACCCATTAAATGCCAGGCCTAACTTAGGCTACTTCGAAGTTCGAAAAACCCTCGAAGTTCGGACACCCCTAACAAAAGCATAGTTTCACCATGGCACAAATACAATAGGATCAATTTGACGAAACCTATGAAGCGACTTCTTTTCTAACGAGAATGTTTCTTCTGCCATCGATAGTATCATTTTAAAAGAAGTGTGAACAAATACAATTCTGGAGCATTTTAGTGCTAAAGTGTTCGAACTTCGAAGGGTCCATTATTATACTACTGTATGTACCTACTACTACTAGCATTAACAATGTACGTGTAAGTCTAACATTAGGTCTAAGTTATAACAGGCTAGGTCTAACGTTAAGCTAATAAGGGTTCATGTGGTCATTTGCCGCATAAAACTTAAAAGAAAAAACATAGTACAATTTATGATTTACAACGCAAATATGCTACAATGAAACCCTGTCTAGCCAAGATATAGGCTAGAGAGACCTGGTGCATACGCATAGCTTACCGTAAGTTGACGAGGATCTGCATTACACAGGCGTTCGCAACGTTAATACAATGTGAGTAACTTAGGCCTAGTTACACACTTGCGGGCGCGCCTGTGGCGCCTGTCAATCGCTTCAAAACAAGCTAGCCTAACGTAATACAACTATGCTGGAAATACAATTAGTATTAGTAGCCTTTACGTATGCCTGGTATAGCCTACATGTACCACCGAGAGAACGATGTTCGATGCACACACCAAGCAGAGGATTGTTTTTCTTTACGCTCACCTTCAAATGTAGCACATAACTCTGGCATTTCCCACCTCTTGAGTATTGCGCTAACAAATTCGTCAGCCATTGTGTAAGTTATAACACTTTCACTATATACGATCTACACATGATGCATGCACATCGCGCAGAGTACCAGTATAGTAATAGCGTGAAAATGCTGGTTTTTGCACAACATTGGGCAAATCAAGCTTCTTTGCCCAACAGAAAGTAACAATAAACTACATCTTAATTTTTGAACAACAAAGTTTACCCATATCAGTTGTGTAATTTCTTTTACTCAGTTGTTGGTTAATATTTACTCATATTGGGCAATGCTTTGTTTGCTCAACCAGTTTTGCCCAACAGTTTTTAGAGTGTATCAGGTTATATCAAGTCACCACTCTTCTTGTTTTTTTTTTCAATGAATTAAAATTTCTAATATTATGAAAAAGGAAAAATAAGAAATTACAAACAATTCTGTGTTAAAATTAATGATTAATTTTATAGCTTTTTATGCACTGTTGTGTTCTATTGCATATTCGTTGGTTTATCGTCATGTGTATTTATCCATCAAGTTTGAATAAGCCACCACTCCTTTTTTTTCATTAAACATTTAAATGAAATAAAGTTCCTTATATTATGGAAATCAAAAAATAAGAAATCACAGACAATTCTTTGTTAAAATTAATGATTAATTATATAGATATTTTAAATAATGTGTGTCTTCTATTACATATACGTTGGATATTCGCTAGATGTATTTATCTACCATGGATGAACTATAAGATAAGTAAACTGTGATCTTTCTTTCCTATTCTTCAGATTCCAATATCTCATCTATACCTACTATGGTCCTTAAGTGGATTTGACGGTAAAGATATCAGACTTGAGTCCGGTCTTAGTTTATCAAGCCTATCATCAGTAGAGAAGATAACCATCAATGCAGGAAAACAGAAACAAGAATTTACAGAGGAAGAAGTGATCGGATTAATAAACTATGGAATCAAGTCACCAAGATTCAAGCAACTATGGTAAGGGAACAACATCGTGACAGGCCTTGGCTGATAATATCTGGGTAATTGGGGGGGGGGGGGATGGGTACTCAGAGGGTGAACGTATGGGGTATATAGGAGGGGGTAAGGTAATGGTATTGTGTAGTGTACAGCACATCTTTAGGCTTTTCCACATGTTAAGATGTAACTAGGTGAGTTGGTGGGTGGGGGAGGGGGTGCTATTTCAGTATAATAGGAACAACAAATAACCTTAGAACTTATAAACGAAATAAAACAACAAGAATGAATTGAAAAGATAAAATATTACTTAAAAAACTGAAACGAAAGATGAGAAGAATTGTATGGAAAGTGTATGGAACAAAAAATTATATTGTTTATTTTCAAATAATTTTATTTGTTATAAAATGAAGAATATTTGCAAGAGTTATGCAAATTGTATTAATAAATAGAAACAGTTAAAAATATCAAATCAGCAAATGTTTATAGGAGGGCGTAATGAGGGGTGGTGGAGAGGTTGTTTGGCCTTTATAACTAGTGGCTGATACTTATAGCTTGTCAACATCTCTTTACCAAAATAAAAGAAAAGGCAAATTAATTGACCTCTATGTTATTTTATTACAAAGATGACATCCGATATTCATTTAATTTGTAAATATTAAATATGTACTTTCCCTGCTTTCTTACATTTGAAGGCTTCATAACTGTAAACTGCCGTTATCGATCAATCCAGACATCATACCAGAAGAATCAAGATCAAGGAATATTAAAGGTACGATGTTTACAGAAGAATTATTGAACAAGTAGATTGCTTTAATTGCAACGTTTTACATATTTATGGCATGAGAAGGAAGTGTTGATGAGGATGGTGTGTGTGTGTGTGTGTGTGGGGGGGGGGGGGGGGGTTGTATTATGAGATATTTGTTGGCAAGATTGAACCTAGAATGGTGATCTAGAGGTAGTGCTTGCATATAACAAACAGACTAGTGCTGTATGGGGATATGATTTAAGGGGGGTGGGGGACTTCTTTCCTTTGGAGTTCCGTGAGCTGACTTAAGCCAGTTTTATATTATCAGGTCCCCATATTAAAATGAAATCTAAAAGATTTTAGTGTTTTGAGTTAATAGTTATTTAATATAGTATTGTTAACCTATAAAATAATGACCGTGAAGTAAGCCAGAAGTATAAGGTAACAAAAGAAAATACAATTATTGGTAGGATTACTAGTGACTGTTAATTTCTAGTACTTTATTACTAATTAATTAATAGAGAGATCATTTCAATGGTTCAGTTTACTGATATTCGACCCCTCCGGTACAGGTACATTACCTCTGACTGTAAACATAAGTATGTCAAACAAATCAATATTGAATCTTACGTATTAAAAAACATATGTCATGTAATACTAAGATAATTTATTGATTATATTATATGATATTTACAGTGATATCATCAAGTGAATCCAGATATCTGGATTTACAATCCGGTCAATGGAGGAAGGTTTGTAATATTTGGTATTTTTAAGTACATTATAATCATTAATAATTGTCGTTGCTTTCACATTTCCCTGTGATACTGTTATTATAAGTATCATGCATAACAGTGAAGGGGTAGAGGGTTCGATCAATTTTCAAAACATAACATAAAAATCAAGCATCCTTGAGAGTTATAGACATATATTGTTTCCTGGTATGGAATATTCCGGTGACAGACGATATAATTCTTACAGGAAAGACAACTATATTCCACATTCCTAGTCCTCAATATCTTGCTCTTAACTCTAGATACATTTATTTGGATCAGATTAATTTCATTATTCCACCTTGATCGAAGTCATGTGAAGTCATCATGCCTGCTGTTTTCATTAAATCCTTGTTTTGCTGTATTTTTTCTTTAATCTGATTAAATTAGAATAATCACTAGACTGTTATTGTACTTTTAATTAAAGAGATTCTTCAAAATGCATTTATTAGTAAATTTATTATTTTCTTCAGTGGGAAATGTTTGTACGTTCTTTTTTTCCAACATAATTTAAGATTATGAGGTCACATAATCTTACATTTCTAGATGCATTCATTAATTTTAACATATTTAAAGAAAATATTCTTTAACCCATTTAACCTAGTTTGAGAGCATTACGGCTTCATTGTGCAGGAAGTAAAACATACATATTCAAACAGTCACCATTAGCTAATTTTAAACTGTATTTCAAATATCTGCTGATTTAATCATTTTATTAATCTACGCTATTAATTTCATTGTCTCCTTAACGCCTCAATTTTACATTAATATTATTCTATTAAATAATAATTATTTCTTTCTTTCAATAGCCCGATGACATCCAGACTATTACAGATATGTGTTCAGGTGATTTGGTCATCCACAGAGACACCAGTGAGTCTGTACATAGGTCAGTCATAGAGCTCCTGGTGAAAGCATCCAATCATGACGTAAGTAAAACATAAAGGGATATATTGAATAAATACATTAATCACTACAAGTTAAAATTAGATAAAATCGTTTAATGTCTTATTGAGGGATTAGATCACTTTATTTATTAAATACTGTACTGTTTAATTACGAATAATGAAATACAAGTTAAAATTATTTACAACCGTTGAATGTCTTAATGAGAGATAAGATCTCTATAGTTATTCAATATTAAACTGTTTAAATTAGAACAAGGAATTACAGGTTTAAATTGATATATATTTGTAAGCTCAAGATAAGACAGAATCGTTAATACAAACAATTAATATCAATAAAATAATAAACTACTGGATAGAGTGTGTAGGATAATAAAAAAATAAATAATATTTATTACATTCTGTTTCCAAGTTTCTATTCAGCAATAGTTCCTGTTCATCTTAGCTTAATTAATTTCATCTTTTAAAATCTTCCCAGAAAGTGAAGTATAAAATAATAATTTAAGACAGAAAGGGTCAATGAATTGTTACATGTTTTACGGACTTGGTCGAATATTTTGATTTTGTTTTAAGTTTACATTTAAATTAAAACAGAAATAGATGAAGTGATTGATAAACATACCTAAGTAGTAGAATACATCAATAACAAATTGATACCTAAATATAAAATGTATAATAATTAACAGTTCACTGAAAAACCAACCCCACCTAAACCAGATCTTCCCATCAAAAATTACATAAATTAAATATAATCTAATTTATTTTGAACATATCAGTTCCGGCTCATACAACCCCCCCCCCTACCTCATCCCCCTATCAAACACAAATTACATTAAATATGTTTAAGCCGTATGCATGCTCCCCCACCCTAAAGCACTCTTCCTTACCCCTACCACACTCATCCCTACCCGGTATGACACCCATCGGTCCTTTTAACACTCACCACTCGCACACGCTATGACAATAACAACATAACATTCACGAGGGTAAACCATATCCACGCCCTCCCCGCACTAAGGCACCCTCCTATTACCCCGACCAAATATCACTCAACCATAACACCCCCTTCTTTACCATAACACACCCCTCCCTACACCTCTGACATCCCTTGTACCATCCATCCCTCACCCCTCTTACACCTTTAATTCATTCTACAGAAATATCAATGACTGATCTCTGTAATAAACCTAACCCTCTTGTTTACCCTTAAACATCTTGCAATAAAAACAAAGATAAAGCGAAGATAATACAAACTTTACAAATATAAGTTACTTTTTTATACATATTCAAACCACTTATTATTAAATAATTAACAAAATAATAACAATATAATATAAAAATAAACAAATGTTTTTGGTATTAATATGAAATGAAAACAACAATAAAGTTTAATGTTCCTAAATTAATGAAGATGTTAGAATTTTCAAGTATTTATTCTGTAAACAAACATGATGATATTAATTATATTTATTATTTTTCTTTCTTCAGATTCTCATACACCAGGTGAATCTAAACTGGTCCTTTAGTAAGATTGATGAAGATGGGAACATTATCCTCTCCTCTGGTCTCTCTCTACCAATCAAAACATCAATAGAGATTATGCTCATACAGACAGAGAAAGGGAGAGAAATGAATAAACATGAAGTTAATGGAATATTAAACTATGTACAACACTTTCAAAGATTCAAGGAACTGGCGTAAGTATAATTAACAAATATGTAAATAATATTATTAATTAATAAAATAACTAATTAATATTATTAAGTGTAAACAAGAAAGGAATTATTAATGTAGTTATATTTGATAATTACTGAAGGGTTTTATTGATATATTTAGATAATTGTAGAAGTAAAACAAAACAAAACAATGGAAGAAGAAATTATATAAAGAAATAAACTAACAGTTAAAGAACAGTCATCAGGTAAGGAATATGATTAATGGGAGAGTAAAATAGAGACAGAAATACATAAACTTTAACAATAAATTCTTCAACAAAATGAAATGTATTGAAATAAGGATATAGGAGTCGCTAGCTTAAATGTATACAAATAATATATCTCATTAAAACAATAACAAATATGTAGGATGTAATTAGACCAAGATACGAGGAATGAATAATTTCAGTTATCATCTTAGAGTAAGAAAAAAACGTTTTGCCAAAATCTACCTAACATAAATAAACACAAACTTTGATGAATTAAATTAACATAATTTTTTTAAAGGATATAGGCTGGTACGAAAAAAAATGCCAACTTTGTTATACTAAAGCTCAATATTTTCCTCTTTATCAGGAGGAAATGTTCTTTAATTAGTTTACAAATTAAATGATAATTAATGCACAATTATTTTAAAATAAAAACAAGACAGTGATATAAATTAAACATATCCTAATTGGCCTCATATATTAATACGGCACCTCTTTCAACTATACTACCCTAAGCTTTCCCTAATCCACCCTACCCCCTCCCTATAAACCAAACTATGCTAGACTACTTACCCCATTTCGTTAATCTGTTTATAACACTTGGAAACTTTTCTTGTTAACAATCAACACCCCTTGCCCCCCGCACACACGCACTACCCCCCCCACACACACACACACGCACTAACCCCCCCCCCTCCGCCACACACACATATACTCAGCAAGGTCTCCTGTCATACTATTATTGTCAGTCTCTTCTGACCAACCTGTCGTCACCTCCTCCACTCCTACCCTTGCCCCACCCCTCCCCCAGCTCCCGCCGCCATGCGACAAACAACTCTAGATATATGCATATTATTAACCCACAAAACATCACAGTCAATCCCCACACAGTAGAGACCATTAAAACAGTCTATATGTTAATAACACTCAAAATCACGTTATCACGTATCATTGTTTGCATAATATACTAATAGAAACAAACACAGTACTTCTGTATAAAGAATACTCTCTAAGATTGTAATGTAGATCCTTACTAACATTGCAGTTTTCTCCTGTTCCCTACCAAACAACCCCCCCCCCCCTCCCCTTCCCCAACCGACCACCCTCCCTCCCAAACCTACAAGGCCAATAAACCCCTATATTATCTCTATATACTCTACAGTGTGTTGTCACCATATTCCCATTTGCAAAATCTAACCTGCCATATATATACCCAATACTGTACACATTTATATCATACATCTGTACGTTAACAATTTCCACTCTTTTCTACTCAATCCACATTTTATTTTATCGCAAAAGTCTATTGAACTTATTTCATCTTTTTTTTTCTTGCTAAAGATGTACACTGACTGTACTGACACTTTCAATAGTTAAACATTTTCTTTTGTTCAACACCTGTCAATCAAATACTTGAACAATACAATGAAAAGAAGTTGTATTCAGTAAAATAGACGCGCGCGTCCTTTATAAAAACACCTGGAATTTACTGACAAACAAGTACCTGGGGATTGCAATAGATACGTCACGTCTAGACACTGTCTGGTTTCAAATCGTTGGGAGGCCTTCTTGATATTGACTCTGATACTGTGAAGGAAATTTCTGTCTTTTTTTTTAGATATAATTTTTTTTTTTTGTTATTCTTCTTCCTTTTGTGAAAATAATAATTATAGAAGAAATGATAGAGAGAAAATAAAATGTTTGAAATTTATGAAATTAATAAAAATTAAACCAAAGGGAAACAAGTGTATAGGGAAAATGAAACAAAATATAGAGCAAATTGTGATCAATCTGTAAAATATTTGACAGTTATTATACATACTTATTCATTACATTGTTTTCCTATGCACTAAATCTTAGTCAATGTTTAATTATTATACTAGTTAAGAACTAGGGAAATTCCCAAAACAAACAAACCAATCTCAGGAGTTATTGACACTGATAAAGCTGTTCACTTTAAGTACTGTTACTGGAATTATCACCAACAAACATCACATGGTGAATGAAGTTGTGGGCTGTCATGGGTAACACGGTGGGGGGGGGGGGTGAGATGG
>JAIPMN010019874.1:0-13629 GCA_020650975.1 Apostichopus californicus
TCTCCTCTGTACAGGACTTGAATCATTCGTTCCAATGTCAAATGATGCAGAGGATGAGGACACTCCACCAATGTCAAAGAAGAAGAGGTATTTTGAGGAGAACGAACCAGAGGGAGAAGGGTCAGGGAAGAAGCTTACATCTAAGCAGGTAAGGGAAACATAGCCAATTAATCCACAATCGTATGTAAGGTAGAACTTATTCAGCCATTGGAATTCTCAGTGCTCTCATTTTGTTATTGCTTGAAAGCTGTTTCTGTACTCTGTTTGAACTATCAGAAATAGTTCCATTACCTCATAGAACTTGCATATCAATTAAGCCTTTCTTTTGAGTAATTTTGCAAGCATTGTTGCAATGCAGTTGCCTAGCATCTTTAAGCAAAACTACACTCACTGTTAACCATCTTTTAATTAATACTGATGGAAATTAATGAAAGTTTGGGGCTTTGTCTGCTTTTGATGTAACTAAAACCAAAAAAAGAATTGATAGACATTTCAAGACATGTTTCTTGTTAATAAACACTTTCCTGGGCTTAGAGTATCACTTTTGAAAGCTGTCTTTGCACTGGATTTACAACAGTTTGGTTGTAGACACTCAACAGCAAAACAATGTACCAAAATGCAATCCATGAAATCAAACCAGGAATGTTGAAAAAATGAAAAGACAAATGCAGAGGTTTGGGAAGGGCTTTTTATGTGAAAGGCATTGTTTTTCTCATACACAACATTCTTTGAATCAACTTAAAAATTTTTGCAGCTGATTCATTTTGGAGGAGACATATGATAGTAATAGCATAGATCTCTTGACGAGTTCAGGGATATACAAATAATGTATGAATTGTGTAATGTATGAATTGGCTTAAACAGTAAAAAAACAAAAATGTCCTATGTACAGAGCTAAGAATAAACAAAAGCATTGATGTAAAAGGAGCCCTAAAATACTTTCAAATCCACTTCATGTATTTATGCTTTTTGAAATTTTGTTTTTGTTAAATACAATATTTCTGTTTTTTGCCCATTTTGATATCTACAGAGGAGGAAGAAAGAGAGAGAAGCCAAACCAAAGAAGGTTGGTCAGCACTATTATCTTAAAGTAAACGTCAAGAACAGGAACAGAAACAGGCAATTACAAGATCTGGTAGAGAAGAGAAGGAAGAAGAAGAAGAAGCAGACAACATAATAGCAAGTAATCTAGTAGCTGCTGGAGGAGTGTACTGGCTCATGGAATCATCGAGTGTCTACTGGCTCATGGAATCAGAGCACATTCACCAATCAGCTGAGGGAGACCACCGTAGTCTGCTGAATTCATCCAAGTTCAGCTGAATTAATCCATGCTACCTCTGCTGCAGGGGTCATACTCAGCTGTTGGGTTCATACTCAGCTGGTGGGTACATACTCAGCTGGTGGGTTCATACTCAGCTGGTGGGTTCATACTCAGCTGGTGGGTTCATACTCAGCTGGTGGGTTCATACTCAACTGACGGGTTCGTACTCAACTGGTGGGTTCATACTCAGCTGGTGGGTTCATACTCAGCTGACGGGTTCGTACTCAACTGGTGGGTTCGTACTCTGCTGGTGGGTTCGCACTCTGCTGGTGGGTTCATACTCTGCTGGTGGGTTCATACTCAACTGTTGGTTTCATACTCAGCTGTTGGGTTCATACTCAGCAAGTGGGTTCATACTCAGCTGTTGGGTTCATACTCAGCCGGTGGGTTCATACTCAGCAAGTGGGTTCATACTCAGCCGGTGCGTTCATACTCAGCAGGTGGGTTCATACTCAGCGGTTGGGTTCACACTCCGCTGTTGGGTTCATACCCAGCTGGTGGGTTCATACTCAGCTGGTGGGTTCATACTCTGCTGGTGGGTGACTACGGGTCTATGCTCTGCTGGATGGAGGGTGGGGGGGGGGTACTCAGGATATTTGTATCAAAGAAGATTTTCCTCCATGGGACAAGTAGCAAGACAGACTGAAAACTGCTCATAGATTTATAAAATACCAGAGAAATAGAAAACAGAAGAATATTAACAAAAGTATATTGCTATAAGTTTGTGAGCAGAACCAGATGGGAGAAACCAGGCACACTCAGTAACTCAGCTGGCCTACTGGAGCATGAGAATTATATTCAAGACATTTAATAAGATTCAGAGATGGTTGTTTCCAATTCAAGATTCTTGAATGACTTTCTCCGGACAGGTCATACCTGCATGTCAATGGTCTCTTGTATTTCCTCTCGGACTGTGTCACTGTAGAAATGTGCAAACTGTATACTAGTAACATCATTTCTATCTAATGCAATAATTTAAGCCTTTAAGGCATAAAAAGCCATTTGGGGCTCAATTTTCTTTATAAATGAAAGTCTGTATCTGTACATATTGACATCCCTCACAACTGCTGGTACCAAGTAAACTTTCCCCATGCCAATGCATTGTTATATCAGTTTGTGGTATATTCCACCCAAAAACTTGTGATTATGAATGACAATGATATTATAAATAGGCTATGCTGCTTACTTGTATTATTTAATGATATTGCCAATCACCTACCCATCTATGACAAAGATGGGCAGAATTTGACCTGTTTTCAAAAGTAGTTGCTAATTAAGATCAGTGTGTGCTGGATCTGACCACTGTACGAAAGTACATCTCTACTGAAAGGCTTTTAAAAACTTACATTTTCTCAACTGTGATGTACATTTTGATTGATTCTGTAGGTAATATTCCAATGTATGATAATACAGGGATGTGCCCAGGATTTCCTGAGTGCCAGGTATACTGATTGCCATCCTGGGGGAGGGGTTTTAAAGGTGCTCAGATGCCAAATGCTGGCACTTGTGTAGCTTTTTAAGCACATACACAAGTACTAGTTTTGCTAACAATTTACATTTTTAAATTTTTTTTTAGTGAAATATGTTACGTAGCCTACCTGGTAACGTTATTAGTTTGTTTCAAAGAGATTTTACAAGGGACCAATTGAGAGCCGTAAGTAATGTTTCTCGCATGCGTATTAGTCTGTATGATTTTGGCATAGGCTAGGCCCAATTTATGGTGAATATATTGTTAGGAATGTCGGGATTTTAGATGAAAATAGTGCTGGGCGGGATTCACAAATTTTAAGACAGTGCTGGGCGGTAATTTTTAGTGCTGGGCGGGGCCGCCCAGTGCCGCCCAACTTGGGCACATCCCTGATAATATTATCTGTGTTATGTTAGCATCAATACTCTCTACTTAAGGTCAGGCATCATCTGCATTTACATAAAGGGATATTCCAGGGGCTGATGTCGATAGCTTCATAAAAGAATCGTGGAACTTTTCTGCATCTGTGGTATGTAATATTTTTCGTTCCCATGTATGTTTTCAACTAACAGTATGGACTATTTTTCGCTGCCATATTAAACAGTGTTAAATTGTCTGCCGCTTGAAGATCCTCTTAATCATGCAAGTTAGATCGATAAGAAGGCTATTCGTTTGTATCGGTAATTTACGAAGAATTCAGTAATTACCGTTCTAAACTTCGCAATGTCAATGCCGATTCACTTTTAAGTTTGCAAGATTCTCAAACAACAGTATGCAGAGCACAGGACTAGTATTCTTTTGTTTCTGTAGATGCCAAACATAGTTTTGCCCTCTCAAAATGTTGCTTCTCATTTCCTAGTGAGGGTTCTGTTCACAATATGTTTGTTCATCATATTATGTACCTCGCTAGATATATAAGTTTGTTTTATAAGATGTCATTACATTATCAGAACCACTTCAAAATGGGATTTATTTATCACTCTGACAATTTCAATAAAATATCTGCTGCCAAGGGCGTAGGAACCGGTGGGGCTGGGGGGGCGCCAGCCCCCCAGTGAAAAATATGGTGGGGCGGAAGTATCATTCCGCCCCCCCGCTCCGCAAGTCAGAAAACCCCTTTTTCATTTCCAAATGAGAAAAAAATCTCATTTGGAGCACCAAATTGCATCTAAGTCCAGGTGAAAATGCAAAATTATTTACAAAATGGAGTGGGTGTTGAAGAGTGCTATATTGCACCAAATTGCATCTGAGGCCACCTGGAAATGCAAAAAAAATCCCCAAAAAGACCCCTCCCCCAGGCCGGCCATCAGTCTTCAGCCCCCCCACTCAAAAGTACTTTCCTACGCCACTGTCTGCTGCTATATGCAAAAAGACAAACCTGTTGTGTTGATATAATTTATATCTCTGATTTGTGGGTTTACTGCATGGAAGAAATTGATTAAACTTGTCACATTGACAGACATGGAATTCATAAACATTTGGATGGATTTTTCAGGTCAATGGTCATAGAAATTAAAATTCAGTCTTAAAGATATACCTTGATATAAGTATGATGCAATATATAGTTAGTAGAAGTGTGTACAGTGAGTAATATCAAGCAAAACCCTCTCCATACCTAAGAGAAAGGGAAACAAGTCATGTGATGCGATTAGACACTGCCCTGCCCGACCACTTCCCCACCCCACCACTGCCCCATCCAACCACTTCTCCACCCCACCACTGCCCCATCCAACCACTTCCCCCACCCCACCACTGCCCCATACAACCACTCCCCCCACCCCACCACTGCCCCATCCAACTACTTCCCCCATCCCCAATAATGACAGGACTACTGAAAGCCAAGGGGCCAGTGATGTTCATGCTATATTGGTTGTTAAACGAACTGATGATTGCAGGCTTTTGCTGGTGTTTTCATTATTGCTTAGTTTGGTGGAAATGACAAAGTAAAAGAACACATTGATATATGAAATACACTTATCTTATTTATTGAATAAAAGGCATGATACAAAGACCCTGTGTGGTTTGAATACAACTTACAACAAATGTGACACTAGTGTTACCAATAACACAACTCATGCATGGTACACAGACCCTGTGTGTTATGAATACAACTTACAACAAATGTTAAACTAGTGTTACCAATAACACAACTCATGCATGGTACACAGACCCTGTGGTTTGAATACAATTTACAATCAATGTAACACTAGTGTTACCAATCACACACCTCATGCACATCTACAAGGATGTTGGCATGGTTTTTGTCCTCATATGTCATAGTCTACCAAAAAAGGGAAAACTTGTTAAAACCATAGCAGTCTTCTGTCATTCTACTCAGTTTGGTGTTGCATTTGAGGAACTGATCCCATGGACTATATGTTAGATTGAATATTCTAGTTAGTACTTATAAATAATGACAGTCACATGTTTAAAAGGGTAAAATTCTGAAAAATTCAAAGTGGTATTAAAATACAACCTGAACTGATAGCAGTCGTTTTTTATTAATGGTCTACAAGATTTATTCTGTGCCGCCTTAAAGGCATTGAAGACTAGCCCCAAACCGTGTGCCGCCCTGTGAAAAAGTTAACTTTCCGTTGCTTGCAAGTGAAGTTTTCTTCTTGTCGCTACAAAATGCAGACAGTAATGAAACATGATACCTTATCTTTTATCTGGACCTGAAATGTCCATCGCTGCTTTGTACACTGTGTTATGGGTATTGACCATAGCTGTATGTATTGACTGTATACTAGTGTCTTATTACCGACGTTAGCAAGCTGTGTGTGTATTTTCTGGGATTGATGGTGGTGTTTAACACTTCTGTTTACACCTCATTCGAAACTAGGTCAGATTACCGGCATGAGACGTTACTTTGTGCGCGAGTCTTCACACCCTTTAAGTCACCCTTTCAGCAGTTAGTTGATTTACAATAAACATTATTTCATAAACACCCACCAGGTTCACTCTACTAAACAGTCGTATATTCTCTACAAATACTATTTATTTCCTAATTTTGCCACAAACAGGATGATGAAGAAATCATATTGCTAGTCTCTGGACACCTTCAATATCTTGTTGGTCTATTTACTTGCTACTTGTACATATTAGTAAACTATCACCTTTGATTGGTCACTCAATACATCTCATGTACAACACCATTACTAATCACTTTAATATGTATATAATAGACGCCAGGGGTGTATCCACTGAGGGGACCAGGGTCTGTTCTTATTTGTTGTAATTTTGTTCAAAACAAAGCACATAGTGGAAACATTTAGCAGGTTTTGCACACTGACATGCCTAATACCAATGTTGTCTCTTATGCAGCACTTCTTTCTTAGTAATTTCAGCATCTGCTGCTAAATTGCCTCCCTCTTCCTAGATCCACCACAACATACAGACTAACACCCTGCAGCCATCTTAGGGCTAAACAGGCATAATAAGATTGAAGTAAATAAATATATACAAATATATATATATACAAAGACAAATATTCAGATGATATTAAAATACACAAGAAAGACCTGGACTTTTCTGAAGGAACAAATTGCACTTGGATAGTTTGTTCTAATTACAACAATCATTTCCATAATTGCATAAAACCAATAAATATCTCAAAGCTTTACAAGAGACCTATCAAAATTTGAAAACTCATTATTTGATCTTACCTTGAAAAAATAATACCATATTAAAAATGTCAAAAAATCAACGCTTATAGTCATACTGGACCATACACCAGCTGACGTTAAAGCAGAATCAACCAAAACCATTATTAACCTCTTTGACATTAAAGGATCACTATGTTCACTTTCATAGAACACTTATATAATAGTTCTTACCCTGATTGAGAAGAAAATGATGTCTCATAGTCACAATATTAAAAACTGGAGGTAATTTAAAAACAAAGAAGAAATGGACCATCCCATCAAAGGATTTGCTTTTTGAGGTCACGTAGCTGGGTTTACATTTCACTAATACAACCAAGTTACAAAGTCCTAATTCTGCTAAAACAAAATACCTTTTCATATTTTTAGCCCAAGGAGTGGTCAAGTTACTTCTAATTGCCCATTTCAACATTTCACGACAATTACAAGTTCAGCCCCAATTCCTATTGGCAAAATAGGATGGGCTTGTATGGACATATACTATGGCAACATGGTAGGTGGACCGGAGATAAAATACATTAATACATAATAGTTTCAAGTTCACTCAAGCTTTAATTTTTGATATGTTATCATCTTTACCAGGATATCACACTCGTACTCACTTCACCACAATATTTAGTCTGAAATTATCAAGTTTACAATGTTTTTAAGACTTTGACCTACACTTCAAAGAAAGATTGACCTCTCATGACCTTGTAACAAATTTTCAAAATGGTCTCTTTACTTGCCATGGGGATCGACATACCAAGTATTAAGTACACATACCTAAGCTGTTACATATGTATGTATGTATTTTAGATCCTCCTGCAAGCAGGAACTCTCGAAGAAACCTCATTGGCTTATCAAAGCCGCAAGCTGACTGAAGTCAGTCTCTTAGATTCATATTTCACGTCCATGATTATGAAATGTCAATTGTCAACAACTCCGTAACTGGATGACATACATTAATCTTGGAGTGATTCTAACTGGGGACCTTATGATTGGAAGGCACTGGCATTAACCACTGAGCTAACACTCCTAGTATATATACAAACACATACAAAAAGCACCAAACAGGTGCCATCAGATTCCTTTAGTATTATTCAACAAAGAATGTACAAATGGCAGTGACTCTAAGAATTCACAAACTTAGCAAAGGAATGACATTCAGGCTGGTATTTTAATTCAAGGTCCTGAATATTGTCACAGCTACAATACCAAACTTTAAACTGTTTGATTGAAAGGTAAATTAAACAGCCTACCCTCAGTTCCCTACTTTATCCCTACTTTAAGGGTATTTTTCAGAGCATAATGGTCTTTGATATAAGCTCTTGAGGAGTAAAGGTCATTATTGAAATCTCACGATTCTCCTGTCCTGGTTCCTCTCGTTCCTTGGGTGTCTCACTAGAACATGGGTGACATCGTCCCTGCAAGGATAAACAAACACACATTCATCAAATAGATTTCATTATGTCTGAGTGCTGAACTGTTAGTGTATTTCAGTTCTAGCAAAAATAATTAAATTTGCTTAAATTAAATTTACTGGGAAGAAGAAAGTTACTTTTCCAATGTACATGATAACTATCAGGGATGAGCCTAGGGTAAAAAAAAAATAACGGAAATTTGCAAAAATTGCGGTATAGGCTCCAGGTTGCGTATGTTACAGTGTGTTAGGATAATAGTTTTTGTCCCTGAGGTAGAAAAGAAATCACGGATATTCCGCGAATTCACGGAAAAAGCTCATGCCTGAACTATACATCGCACAGGAAATAATAGCTATATAAGCAACATATATGGAGCTTGTGTGAAGAAGATTTAAGACTGTAGGAAGACCAGGGATGTGCCTTACCTCCCAATAAATACAGGAACAATGACAACATAACTCCAACAGCTCTGGATGAGCGTCAGGAATCAGCTTTTTTTTTCGCAGATTCTGAAACCCTTTCTTCCAATCAAGGTAGCCTCCAATGCTGAGAGCTGGAACAGCTGGTAGCTGGAAAAAAAATGAGCAAAGCAAATGATTGGTTGATGCCTACTCCACAAAAATAATAACAAAACCAGAATGCAAAATGCATTGAGGTTTCGATGACTTCAATAAACTAGACTTCTGCTTGTTAGTATAACCAGAACTAGCTGTTACAATAACACTATGGCATGATAACACAGGTCAGTATACTGTACGTGTATGGTAGGCCATACGGGAAATAATTGCTGATATAATGTCCATACGAATTAAAATTATTACCGGTATTATTTCTATTTAATACCGGCATTAATTCTCAGCCAATTACCATGTAGCTTCATATGCCGGTATTAAATAGAATTAATACGGACATTAAATAGAATTAATACGGGCATTATATAGAATTAATACGGGCATTAAATAGAATTAATACCGGAATTAAATATATAAAAAAAAAAAATCTACTCAATGTGGGTACTCATATACACCAAATATTAGATTGGTCCAAGCTTCCCTATTTGAGATACCGTGTTTACAAGCCAGGCGTCACACACACACACATGCATACACACATACAAGCTTCCTTTGTATTATTCAAAAGACATACAAGCCAAATGTTAAGTATGATCAGTCAAACGGTGATCCAAACAAAAATCAGAATAGGGCGGTGGCCTGAATAGCAATCAATCTTTAAATACGAATCAGTCAAATAAATGTTAACTTCAGGTGTCAATTGATTCAACATTTTCAGCTGGACATGTTGGATTTGCTACACTAAGCTTGAAGACAATTGTAGATAGCAGATATGTGAAAAGTGTGGAGTATATTTGGATGAAAACCAACCCCACTATGGCAAGTCAGGTGTTACAGTCAATGACCTCCCAGTTGCTTGGGCTTCCCCTTCCACCTCCCCACCCAGCCCCCTCTTATGGTGCTAAGGCTCTCCCATCCAACACCAAGCAAACAACTGCTTATATATGTCCTAGCTCACCCCAGTTACAGCTTCAACTAATCGTGTAATACAAGGTATTGTCCAATTTACATAATATCTTAACTAATTAGCATGTATTCTTTGCTGTCAAACTTGGGGTTGTTCATCGTTTTACTGCCAACAGAGACACCATGTAATGATTATAAAACAAGTCTACAACATGATTCTTTTAAGCAATAAAACAGGTATAATTGTTAATCCAAACATTGAAATTAATATTCACGAATTTAAATTATTCCGTTCCTTGATAACTATTTATACAGCCTCTAATTTACTTTCGATAGCAGAATTGATGACATCTTGCAGTGGAGTTACCAGTTCTATGAGTGGGGAGAATTAAAGCAGTTGCATTACAAGAAATGAAACCTAACATTGTGAGGTGGTAGGTTGGAGCACTGACTGGCTAAAGTAAATTGGGTTTTGCATCCAGAAGCAATCCACCTGAAATGGTCTCCCATCTGATAAAGCAAATCCAATGAGCTATAAACCCTGTTAATTCAAAAACCATCAAATGTGTAGTACAAGCTACAAGCCCATGGGATTCCTACATATATGCATTTTATAAGGCAGCTAGCTTAGTGTTACTGAATGACTGCCTCCCAGAATGAGAACTAACACTGTTCTATAAACTGAGTCAATATTTTGGGATACTGAGATGATTGAATTACCTGTGCATCTGTAAAATGATACCAAAACAACCTTTCCCATAGAAAGGTGTCGTTTCCAATCGAATGTAGGTGCTGGCAGGTTTGTGATAAATGAATGATATCCCTCGGTTGGGAGAAACATCTAAAGATTCTGTGCAGACAAACCAGAGGCAGATCAAGCAATGTTAGCAAACCATCTTCTTCTCTCTGCAAAAGGAAAAGATGATAACTTCATTTACATTTAGTAGTAGTAGTAGTAAGTTGAGTCTCGTCTATCCGATATGCTCAGTGATTAACCTCCGCCACGTATCACGATCTTGCGCAAGGTTTATTGCTTCCTCGAAATTGTTAATGTTAACGTCCTTAA
Organism: Apostichopus californicus; assembly: GCA_020650975.1. Taxonomy (NCBI): domain Eukaryota; kingdom Metazoa; phylum Echinodermata; class Holothuroidea; order Aspidochirotida; family Stichopodidae; genus Apostichopus; species Apostichopus californicus. The sequence goes on from JAIPMN010019874.1 coordinate 10,399, forward strand.
ATTGCGACTTTATTTTTCCAAGCAAGGTAGTCACAGGCCTTCCTACTGGTTTAGCAGTATGTCTCAATGCTTCTCTTAAAGCAACCTTTGCTGGAGCGTCCTCCTGGAGTCTTGCTACATGACCGAAATATCTCAATCTTCTATGTGCGACTATGGATGACCAAGGTGTTTGGTTGGTTTCATTGTAGAGCTCATTGTTCATAACCAATTGTTATTGGTCCATCTAATGTTGAGAATATTACGAAGTAGTCTCCTTTGAAAAGTGTCAATTATATTTACCATTTACATTTACCATTAAAAAATATTTCACGAATAAATTTTGTTGAATATTATTATATCTGAGGTTCTTGGCAGTTTATTTTTTTGGTTTATAATGCCAGATGCTTAATAAGTTGAAGTACACTGATTCATTTACTTCCTATGTTTAATCTATACACATAGCCAGTAGGCAGAGTAGTTGCTTTATAAGGGACATTCTGCAAACTATGGAGCAGGACCCATAAGTGGATAAAAAACACTTTTGGTCGGTCTTGAGCAGGTCAAAATATAAATACAAGGGGTATCAATGCAAGAATTTGGACAAAATATATCATACTCTGTTGTCATCACAAACTTAAGGAGGATAAATGTTATGGTTACCTGGTAAATTTCCATTTGTTCTATTTGCCCCAACCACAGGTCAAGGAGGTGCAGACGACAGTTATATGTCACTTGGCTGCCAATGAGCTTTCCTTTATTCAACATCATCTTGGTCTGGATGTCGGTCAGTAGTCGTATAACACGTCTGAAATGTAACTGGGTTCCCACAACTAAATAAAAAGAAAAGAAAATGGAAAAGGAATATTTGCTGCAGTTTTCCTTCAATTTCCAACAATCAGGTAGAATGATATTCCGTTATTTTTTTACGTTTAGTAACGGGACAATAAAGGGATGATAACAATGGGATCAAATGACAATGACTCTACAAGCAATACAGTAGTTGACGTGATAGATCACTTACAAATTTTTACCATTTTGGTTTAAATAGTTCTTTTAGTTAATATGTACAGGTACAAAGCACTTTACCAATCTGACAAGCAAAAAGACCAACTACACTTATGAAAACTGTAGCTATCACGTGTACATGTTTGACCAATCAGTGCAGCTGTTACCGCAGTGACCCTGGCTGTTTCTACTTACCTTGGTCCACAGCTTCCTCCAAGATAGAGAAGAGATGCTTCATAGCTGATCCACTCAAAGTATCAAAATGATCCCTGGCAACAATTTCTAACAGCTAACACAAGAAAGGAAAGCAAAGATACAACAATCAGGAGTGAACAAAATAAATATTAGGTATAAAATAGGGGTTGATGTAATTTCAGTGGTACAATTAGCAATTCATGTGTGCAATGCAAATAATGACAGATGTACACCTCATAGAACAAATGGAATCACTCATGAAAGCTATATACTGTAACGAAAACGGCTGTATTCATTAATTTTGTTTTTACTCTTCTTTATTGTTTGAATCAACGGCTGCGGAGCTTAGTCTACGCCTTGCGACATTTCATGGCACAGCCGCGCTCGTCAGTTGTTGATTCACATATGTTTGCACTGTTGGAATTTTCCATGGAAAGATCCGCATATGCGTATGATAAGAAAAGCCATGTGCTGGCGGTCGACCAGGAGAACAGCAGCCGGTGGACCAAGTTCGGCGCTACACGTGGTGGCAGCGGTGGGATTATACTAGTTCCGATGTCCACAGTTTACAGCACAGATTCAATCTGACCCACGATGTCGAGAGAAAGTTTCCCCAGACCCGCTACAGTTGTACCGGGATACAGAACAGATACAGCACAGATACAAGATACAGCACAGATACAGCCATCTACAGAAGAAAGACCATTACTGACAGGGCTATTACCGAGTGATACACAGGGGAACCATACAGGTCGAGCAGACTATGAGGTTCTGAGTTCCACTGGGTCGGATAACTCCTGGCGGAGTACAGACCATTATGTACAGCACAGAACAAGAGAACAGACCCGAGAGACCCAGGCTGACGTACCGGGGTTACCACAGATATTGAATTCAAGTGGCTTAAACCCATTTCTGGGTTTGAACGAGGCCCGAGTAGTGCACCCTTCTCGTGACCATGACCAGTTCGAGAGACGTAATTGGCAGTCCCGCGATCCAGAATGGAACCACCGCGATGAGTGCGCCAGAGAGCCATCTAACCCTTTCAGTTCGGAATGGGGAAAATGGCGTGTTGAAAAGCGTGTGCCGTTTGAAAATGACTCACGTCCGAAATTTGAACAAAGACCACACGTTCTGCCCTCTCAGTTCGATGGTTTATCAAACTGGGATGACTATATGGTGCAATTTGAGCTCATTTCAGAGCTGAACAACTGGTCAGATGATAAGAAATCTTTATATTTAGCAGCCAGCTTAAAGGGACAGGCAAGGGCAATCCTGAATGACCTAGACCACAGACGACGAAGAGACTACCGATAGCTAACCGCTACGTTGAGCCGTCGTTTTAGCCCTGCCAATCAGACCCAATTATTTCGGGCCATGCTGAAGAACAGAAATCGCCAACCAAGCGAGAGTCCAGCAGAATTAGCCCAGGATATCAAGAGACTAGCTTTGCAGGCATACCCTGAAGCACCATACGAGATGATAGAAACGCTGGCGAAGGATCATTTCATTGATGCATTGCAGGATACAGATACCAAGTGGAGAGTATATCAGTCGAGACCTGCCAGCTTGTCTGACGCCGTTGTAGTGGCAGTGGAGTTGGAGGCGTAGACCGACTGCCAGAGCTGTCATGACAGAAGATACAACGAACAAAGTGGAAGACCGCCTGCAGCAACTTGTGGAAACGCTGACAAAAGGCTTCGAAAGTTGTGTTAACAAGATTGACTCTAAAATGGCTCTATATGATGATAGACTAAAGCAATCGACTGCGCAAAGTACAACTGACACTGGGTATGGTAACCAGTGGGTACAGAACAGCAATTGGCGGGAAGATAGGCGTCCACCGCCTAAATGTTGGAACTGCGGTAGAGTGGACACATTAAGAGAAATTGTCCTGACCCGCCAAAAGACGATAAACAACAACCGAACAGACACAACCAGGGAAACTACAGAGAGTCGGACTTGCAGGCCAAAGCCCGACTGGAGTAGAAAATGACCGAAGGCCTATGCAGTATAGTGTCCGAGAGGTTGGGACGGATTCTAACTTTGAGATTA
>JAIPMN010019877.1:494-10841 GCA_020650975.1 Apostichopus californicus
TCAAGGCATCTCAATGTTCCTCTTATTGTGTGTGGCCAATCCTGCATTTAAAGGAATATTTAGGAGAACGGATTCTACACAAACGAAGGTTACCAGACAGGCTACGACAAGAAACTTGTCATCTTCACAGCTCGGGTCAAGTAGTCAATCCAACATACCTATGGATAGTATAGACAATCCGTCAACATCTGCAACGGAATAAATCCTTTGGTTTTGATTTTGTCTCCTATGAAATCAAGTAGAAACTGCAGAGTTGACATTTTTGCATTTTATTTGTGCAAATTCTGCATGGTCAGATGCTTTGTTAATGGAGCCCTCATTATCATAGTTTTACACTTATAAGCCAACTCATTCTCTCCGCTCTCAACATGCTAAACTCCGTATTGAACCTTGCTTCACATTCAATGGATACGGTGGTCATGCATTTTTTTTAGAATTGACCCTCGTTTATGGAATTCCATGCCATATAACGGCTGTAAATCAAATGAAATATGTTTAAAAAGTCTTGATTTCCCTGTCACAGAGGATAGCCATAAACAAATGCTCCCAAATATGTTAGAAATTCAAGAAATGGTAACTCAAATCCAACTGCAATGTGCAATTTGTGCCTTTTAAACCCTGTATTAAAGAAACACAAGGGTATTTAAAGGAACTCTACTCTATGTCTTGGAATAATTAGGAGGCAATGTTAGCATGCAAAAAGTTTTGAGTTAATACTAATAACATGTTATTAAAGTCTGTGTTAGAAACACAACTTATGTAAAATATCCTGGTTGAGAGTATGGTTACAAAGAAGGAGTGGAATTGAAAACAGGGCAACCAAAATGGAGGTATGCCAAAAGTGATCTTCCCAATCATGTGACTATTAGTGCTTTATTATACATGTGCAGTATAATTTTAAACTGTACTGGCCATGGTGTGATTGTGACAGGCTCTGCTGCAATCTTGATATAGAGAGGAGGCTCATAGAGGAGCTACAGCATGGAAGATTTTAAGCAATCTTGATAAAACTACAAGATCAGTCAGAGAGAAGAAAGTAAATAAATAAACATACTGCAAGAGATCATTGCTTTGACCATTTATTAAGATCAAGACCATTTATTTAGATCAACAGGAGAAGGATCCATAACAAACCAAACTAAAAGACTTCCAAAGCTTTAGGATGTAATTAAAAATAATGTACATAAATCATTTACACTGTGAGTAAGCTATAATACCTAACGAGACCCTACTGGTAAAAATAAAATCATAAGCAGGAATATTAAGTGAGGAATTTATACACAATTTAAGAGCCTCAGATATTTATGTAAATGAATAGCTTTTTAACTAAATATTGCAGCCATCATCACAATAGTAACTAGCATCATCAGCATACAGCAAAACTTTTACTTCAATAACAAAACCATGTAACCCTGGTTCAGCTGATGTAAATAGCCATATATACACAGAGATTATTACAATGTTTGAGGTTTTTCCTATTATCAGTTATTTTTAATTTTACAACTTCTTGGTTTTATTACTATTTTGTTCATATTGAACCGTGCTTTTACATATATATCTTAAGTTTTACTGTAATGAATGCTAGAAGAATTGTAGGGAGGCAGGTTTGAGGTTTTCTTATTCAATAAACTTTCATTTCACTTTTACACTTCTTATGTGTTTACTATTTTCATATATAACAGTGCATTGAAAAATTGATTGATGTGATGAAGGGGTACTTGAGTGGTTTAACATATCTTCATGTTTACTGTAAGTTGTTAAAGGGTGCTAGTAGACTTGGGGGAGAGGGGGAGGGGGGGGGGTATAGTCCGAGGCAGTATTATCAGTTCATAACAGCAAACAATAGGTTCAAAAGCTATTGTGTATTTACTATTGGATAATAACTTTCCATAGAATGTATGTTGTAAAAAAATGTGTGTGTAAAAATGTGTGATTGCAGGAAGTGGAAATGAAAATATGGTTACCACGATTCAAGCCAAAACGTTAAAGTTATCATTCCAATCATGAACACGGAAGTGAATATTGAACAGTATGCAAATTGTTCTGATGAGGGATATTGGAGAGGATTAATGTTAAATTTTAATTTACTGTCTGTTGTTAGTTAATGCTGCTAGAGGGGATGGGAGGGGGAGTTCATAACAGAAATCAATAGCTAGAACAGCTGTTTGAGTATATGTAATCTTCTGATAATAACTTTCCATAGACTTTATCATTTAGTGCATTATGCACATTAAAAATATATCCGACGTACGTGTTATCATTTATACACACGTTTTTTGACTACTTACTCAGATTTGAATAAAAGCAAAGTAAACCTGGATATCTCGATTGTTTCACTTAGTTTCTTTACAGAATGTCTGTTTTAGTTTTGTTCTTTAAACTTTCATTTTACGATGAAACAATGTTCAATCAGTCATGATACTGAGTGATAAATTACTCAGCAATTTAGCAACAATGTCCAACAGTAATGGAGTTTACAGCTCTACACCCAAGGTAAGGTCTCCAGCTAGTCCAAAAATGCAAGCTATAGTGTTCGTCTGCTCAGGAAAATGTAAGACTAACAACGTCATAGCTGTTATAACAGCAGAGCTGATGAAATTACAAGATAACCTGTTCCTTTCAACAACAACGAAAATTTGTTTGAAAATGGTTTATTATTGTTACTCGTTGATAAATTCACTTTTACCATTTTGAGCAATATATATTACTTCATTAAACGGCACAATAAGTCACTATATTCAATATTCTAATGAATCGGTTTGGAGTTTTTTACATCAATTTTACGTCAATTTTACACGGTTAATTTCCTGAATTACAAATGGGGATCTATGAAGCCTATCAAACATAAAGCACAATAAAGGTGTATATATTGAGTTAAAGTGTTTACAAATATCTGTCATCATGACTGTCTATTAATTTATAATGATGGGACATCCCAACGATTTAACTAAACAAAACACTGCACATCATCTTTCGAAGATTAAAAATCGCAAATCATAGCGCTTCCGAAGCCCTGTGAGCTATTCAAAAAGGCTATATAATATCATACAAGTTACAAATATAAGCGATATGGAGTAGAAGCTCATGTATAGTTTGTTAAGTCTGATAACATTCGCCACTCTTACTGACAGCCAGTAGTCTGTCCTTCTTAACTACGTATGGGTTAGTTTAGTGATGAAAATAAAACAAATCAACTTGTTTACGCATCTACGTAGGTGGAGTAGCTATCTCGATATTATGAAGACAATGTGCTCGAGTGTGTCTATGAAACTAATGCAATATTGGTGGGCCATTCTTGCAAGATTGACACTGAGATTGATCTCCGGGAGGGGTAGATTATTTTCAGTGATTCGGTTTATCTTTTAACCGAATACTCTGGTAAAGTAAAATATTGCAAAATCGGTTGTCGGAAGAAATTGTATGAATGAAAACTTTGTTGAAGTCTCAAAGTTGTCAAGAAATAACTAAATGAATTATATCTTACTACTAACCATGTAGTGATTATATCGAATTGTTTACTAGTGTTCTTATATTACCAAGGTATATTGACCATCGTCTACTGTTTACTCAAACGAGGACATGGTTCTATGAAACATTGAACTCGATTTAAATATGCCACTGAACAATACAGACTCGAGCAAGTTGATGTCTTTCCGAGTTTTGTAAGGACGCCCTCTATTATCCGTGTTGCCACCATGGTAACTTTTCAGTCACATTATTGATGCTATGAATTACACTGGATCTTTATGAGAATAATCAGCTTTATATTGCTTCATTTATTATATACTTCTATGCATTGGCGATTTCCTTTCTCGAAATTTCAACACGACATAAAAAGTCATCTATTTCGATGAAAAAATGGCAACTTTTACATATTTGTGAAAATGTCAAAATAAATAGCCTCGGTTACAATTTAATGACAAATTAAAGTATTAAATGTTTGAAATTTCAAGGTTAAACATCTTCAAAGATCCGATTATAAAATGTGTTAACATAATCAAGAAAATACGTGCTCGCAATTCTGTAAACAGTCATGAATGGTAATGTCAATTTACAAAATTAACAACGAAAGAATGCTTCCTTACTTGGTTCCCGCTGGTCCATTGGGGCCCAAAGTGTACGGTGCCCCAGGAACTCATGAGATGTCGGACAAGTTGGTTGAAAATGAAAAGTAAGCTCATACCTCAGCCTTTTTTTGTAAAGAAAATACGATGAGCCTAGAGTTTGTTGGGATAAAGAAGCTTACTGAATTGAATTGCGTCACTGAGGGTCACTCAGTGGATGGTGGGGCGTAATGAGTAAACATGGACTTCCTTAAAAATATCATGGGTGTTAGTTCGTGCGGCTGATTCGTACATGAGCAGAACTTGAAAATGTATGATCCTTGCACTCAGAATCTTACTTGATCCCACTGAAACATATTTATGCCATAATTTCTAGTTTCGTGCGAAAGAATAAAAAAGAAGCTTAGATTGTGATAAATGGATTCAATAGAAGCTGATAAGGTAATTAGGCAGTAAACGGGCATAGTAAGTTAGGCATTTCACACTCTCACATTTGGGAGCATCCATGCAGCCGTGCTGTTTGCAGTTTGTGACTAGAGTCACGTGACACAACTTTGACACCACACTATACGACAGTAGAACATAAAACTGATCGTCCAATGACGTCATTCTCCCCATTTTAGTTCTTTGCAGTAGAATAAACAAATATTGTGGAGGTTGTGAAGCGTGACTTACAAGGTCATGTCGATCTCACTTCAGTAGAACACGAACTTCCTCAAAGTGTGGCTGAAACTGTGTACAAATAACACGTTAATGCGAAAAAGTAACTATTTTGTCAGGCATTTTCTGTTGGATCACAACTATTATCGTTGCATACGCGACGTATGCTGGCTGGCCAGTGCCAAACTTCACAATAATATTTAACTACAGCAGTATCGATGCTTGAAGGTTGAGTTGTACTAGTAACACTATGTTAGCTAACTTCGATGTTACGCCAAGTTTCCTTTTCATGGTACTGTTGGCTTGCAACAAGCTGCAGCCAAGCAAAACGCAAGGTACGTTATTCGGGATTTACACAGGAGAAAGAGTGAAAAGTTTGTTGGTTGATGTGAGCCAGTCACAAGACACGTACGGGTATAAAGAAGACACCTACTACCTAGGCATAGTCCTTTAGCTAGGTTAGGCAGGTATGCTACAGTCATGGAGCAGAATATAAGTCCTACATTCTGCTCAATGGCTACAGTAGGCCGGTTGTGTGGTACATTACCTTTTGTAGCCTAACGTTAAAATTAGAAAAAGCTTAGGCCTCTATAGGGGGTCGTACTAATTAGCGTCAACAGGCACATTTCACGACAACTCAAGACAACTCAAGACAACAAGTTTAAAATACCATCAAATACAATGGTTGTAATCAGAGTGTATCTGGAAAAACGTTTAAAACTGACTGGAACCATCGTGCATACATATTTTCACGGGAAAAAATGTTTTTGTCGTAAAAATCGTCAACTTTCTCCGTCCGTAGAATTGGACGACCTGATGCTATTGCTCTTGCGCAATGACATTGGACCGCACCATTACAGAATAAAAATACACGGAGAGAATAATAAAACCAGGCAAAATGATAGTTAGCAAGACTCTGTAAAAATTAATAAAAACATATGTAAATTTCAATGGAAAAACAATTAGAAATATTCATTATTTTAAAAACATTCAATGATTTGATTGATTTGGAGTTCATTCATCATACCACTTTGGTGGCACTTTCTTACTACGTCAACCCACCTTAGCGACACTGTACACAAAGGTAGTTCCCAAACCCTAACACAAACCCTCCCATATCATAATGGTGCGGTCCAATTCTACGGACGGAGAAAGTTGACGATTTTTACGAAAAAAAACATTTTTTCCCGTGAAAATATGTATGCACGATGGTTCCAGTCAGTTTTAAACGTTTTCCCAGATACACTCTGATTACAACCATTGTATTTGATGGTATTTTAAACTTGTTGTCTTGAGTTGTCTTGAGTTGTTGTGAAATGGGCCTGTTGATGCTAATTAGTATGACCGTCTATAGGCCTTCGATTAAACATTGTTGTACAGATAACATGTGTTGAAAGGCTCGTTCAGTACTTGTCATGTTTCTTTGTTAAATAATGAGTTCTTTGAGCAATCAATTAGAACACAGTCGACGTTGAGTATTAACATCTTGTTATATTTTATTGCGTAACACTGTATAGGCTAGTCAGTATTGCAAAGTTCGGAACGCTGCCAAGTTCGGACACCCTAAGAAATACAAGATTTCACCATGACAACCTACAATAAGAGCCAATTTCACGAAAAACTACGAAGCTACAGTTATTTTCTCTCCAAAATGACCTATGTGCAAGCAAGTACTTAACATAAAAGGAAGTTATAGTTTAGGGTGTTTTAAGGCTTAGGTGTCAAAACTTCGCAGTGTCCATGCTACAGGACAGATATAGGACGACATGTCCAAGAGTAAGTGTTGACAGGTGGAGAGACATAGTGAACAAGGACGAGCAGACGGCATGCTCTAACTTATAAACCAATATGCAATTACACAGCTCAATAACAAACAGGTGCAGATTCTTCAATGTAGGGCAAGGTTTGCACTTGAAGTGTATCTTATGCATATTCAATACCATTACAGTACTTCATCCAATGCAAGGCACATGTAATCCAAGTTCATAGCATATAGGCTAAGAGTAAGACTAGCTCTAAAGGTGTCAAGTAGTTGAATTCTACTAGTGTTGTGCTGATATCGCCAAATCATGCATTAATACGTAAAGTATCAAAATAATAATCAGCTGTAGTAATAGTTAATAGATATTATCGTTTGCAAAACTCAGAAGCAGTAACCACTTGTATGATTATCATTTTTGGAATCCCATTAGTGAATCAGTAAAAAAAAATACGTGCGTATTCTATAACAATGATGTAATAGTCCTAAACTCTCTTTAAATTAAAATATCATTCATATTTCACACCAAGCTGATATGGCATGAAACTGTGCTAGCATTTTTCTTTTTTGAGAAACACAATTGTGTTATACCCTTCCTGTTACTTCTGTTGTATGACCAACTACTATGTTCAACACTTAGGCTGCAAGTGTTATACAAACTGTCATCAAATGGAATCACACATTTCTTAGCAAAAATGTTAAAAGATGACATTGTAATGAATAAAGCTGATTTTATGTAGAAAACACACTAGCATATCCTGGCTAAGAAATTTATCTATCCCTTGAGTTTATCAGAACCAAAACGAAAATATTTTCTTCAAATTTTTAGTTTCCATAAAAAAAATTATCCTACCATTAGCCGGCTATACTACAATTAGGCCTAGCCAAAATTTGCAAGAGCTTCATATTTGATATATTTCGTAAAGCAACCAGCATTAAATTGTAATTTAAACTTGATTCTCAAAATACAATTTTGTTATGTATTGATGTTTTCAAAAAACTGCATCCATGATACTCTTTTCAGCTTTAAATAGATATTGAATTTTAGTAAATGATTTAGTAAGGGATTTCCACGCGTATTTATCTTTCATTCTCAGCGAATCCTCAGAAGCCCTACAGGTGCAAGTTAGTTTGATAGGCTGCTACTATAGTTATATACTTCATTATCAAATGTGATCAACGTTACTTATTCCATTGTAATTGACCGCGGTGCATTAATCATAGGTCAGGAATATGCCATGTTTACAAATTTTGATTGTACAAAAAGTTTCTTGGATTCATGCCAATATTTGCTAGGGCAACTTGTTCACTGACCAGTATAAAACAGCGGCCAGAGTGGTGAAATTTACTTTAACGTGCCAGAAAGGCTGCTATATTTGTAACGTTCAGTGGCCTGCAAGGTCAGATTGTTGTTGGTAAATATTTTTCAGAACTTGCGTCTTATGTCTTGGCTATCTGAACGGCATATCGAACACTGGCTAGTGGCTATTAATCCAAAATCAGGGGCGTATCCAGGATTTTCTAACCCGGGGGCGCGAATTACTATCTAAGCGGAGCGCCACCATCGGTTGGCGTGGGGCGTACAAGAAAATTTCTGGTTTTGATACCCCCAGATCACCGGAAATGGCACTTCTCAGGCTTGAAAATGACCAACCAGATGTACACTTTTGCCTGAGAACCAAGTATTTCCCAATAGTTTTTTTTTCCATCCATAACCTTTTTGAAGAATGTCACCAGTCACACATCATGTTCGACCTCATTGCATGTCCTGTGGATCATTGCTTTTGTAGGTGGTTCTACGTCACGGCCCACAATATCCGAAAGCCCCATTTTTCAAGGTTTTAAGCCTATTATTTGTTCAGAATTTGAAAATTCACATTTCTCGTGAATAAAATCACTTTAAAACATACCCATTATGTTGCACAAAATTCAATCTATGGACAACCAATACAGAAAAACCACCTTGAACCCCTAACAGACAGGTCAAAATTGCATGAGTAGAGGGAAGTATGATGAAGAATGTTGGTCAGGAATTTTCGAAAATTCAGACACAGTTAATTTATTGGTGTACAAATATTAATACCTCTTATAACGGCTATTATAAAACTTGGTTGAAGGAAATGAAAAATAGCAGATATTTCCGATATCAGATATTTTGAAACCGAACACTACACACATAGGCATAGGAGGCGGGGGCTGCAGCCCCCCCCCCACCCCAACCAATTTTTTTCCCCTGAAAATTCGGGCAATATACTGAAAGAAAAATAAATAGCAATGATGTAGCTTAAGGAAATGAATAGTTTAAAAATTATCTCCTTGGTAATTAAAATAAAGTTGTAAGCTTGGCCGACTAATTCGCCATTACCACTGTAAAAGAGAGTTTTGACATAATTGGACCTGTATGCTTTTTCTCCATCTACATAAGACATTTCGTTGTTTACATTAACATCTGGCGGTATACTGTGCAACTTTCACGGACCGTACGGTACACGATGCCATGCGATGTAATAACCGATGCTTGCTTTATAAATCTGATATTGACATTAACATGTCGAACGCGCGCGAAGCGCGCGAACAATTTTGGTTATATTTTTCGGGCAAGTCGTTACAGCCCCTAAATCCAATTGGGCTCCTTCGCTTTGACTACACACATAGACAGTTTTGAGGCTGTTCATCCTGGAACATGCATTTTCATGCTCACTGATATGATGTGATATCTGCTCTTTACTTAACAAATTCAAACAGGCGTGTAGCAAGTAATTTGCCAAGGGAGGGGCGAAGCCTGTAGGCAAACTATCTAAGTTGGCGCGAAGCGTACAAGAAAAGTTTGGCCGAAAATGCCTCCCAGATCGCTGGAAATGACACTTCCCAGGCCTTGTAAGTTGCATCTAAGCATTGTCTATTTTGAAATTACTAGCGATATCATAAAGAAAATTTGCTCGGGGGGGAGGGGCGGTCGCCCCCCTTCCCGAAATGCGTCATGTTCCCCGACGACTCGGTCGAGTTCAAGACCAGCCACAGTTGGTTCCATAGCACAATTGTACAATTGTTTAAGGCGTCCATACACACACACGCGTTATGATAGACCATATATAGTATATATATAGATACATTAGTGAGAGAGGAAAAATGGAAATTTCAAAAATGGAGTTGTCGGTGTAAAGGGTAGGGTGAAGCGCACGTCCCCTCCGTAATCCTCGATCTGTCACTGGCAACCCTGTGTATATAATAGGGATCAGCGCTGTAATTATGACTGTTCCTCTTTCTCTTCCCGAGGTTGACGTTTATCTTCTACTCCCTCCTTTTCTCCTTTTTCTCTCTTTCTTCTTTTCTTTTCCCTTCCTTCCTCTCCTCCTTTTCTTTTTTCCCCCTCTTTTTCCCTTTTTTCTTCTCTTTTTTTCTCTTCTCTTTTCCTTACCCGGGGGGCGCGCACCCCCAACGCCCCCCCTGGATACGCGCCTGCAAATGATATCGAGGTTAAATAAATAGGGTTTTTGAACAGATTAATAATTGCCGGAAGTACAAGAAGTGACTTTGTTGTGAAAAAAAGGTTTAATAATGGTTTGCCCTTACCAGCAGTGAGGCTAGATTTTACCGATACAGATATGCCGCTGATATTGCAAATATCGGACTTACCAATAGAGCGTACGATTATCAGTGCAACACTAGAGTCTACCACACAACTGTAGCACATTAACTTGTTTGTCCATAAAAGCCTGGCCCTATACACACAGTACTGTGTTGGCCAAGGGTGACCAGATGTGTGCATTAGACCAGAAAGTATATCTGGCTATTCAGAGACATGTCTACCAGCTTACGTTACCTCTCTACAGATGCATGAATGTCCTGCATTTCTCATATGAT
>JAIPMN010019880.1:0-12537 GCA_020650975.1 Apostichopus californicus
AACGGACACCATTGTGTATACAAATTGTGTGTAACACGACTTCCGCATTTGGTTCATGACCATCGTAGCTTCACGATATGACGTAGCAGAACACATGTGACGTCATCAACTGCGTGACAGTTTTTTCTTAGAGCGTGGTAAAAGTACGAACTTTAAAGCTCATTTTTGTGGCGAGGCCAATTATTTTCCAGAGATTTTAATGTGAAATATTGAAAAAGTGCATACAATATACCCATTTTTTCATCTTACTCAAATATTTTGGATGGCATGGCAGGACCACTTTAATAGCATATAATCTTAATGACCATACTCTTACAAAGCAAACATTTATCTTGCCTATACGGAAAATATGAACGTACCAGTTGAGGAGGCACTGTTATTGCAGAAATATTGATTTAAAATATAACTGCATTGCCAGTATACTTTAGAATAAACATTATAACGCAGCGGATTGATAACACAAACAATTTCTCTAAAGTTAATAAATTTTCTTTTTTTAGTTTAGTGTGTGCACTTTATGTTGGGTCTCGATATCCGTATATATAGTTATATAATAACATATACTTTGACAAAGCAAGTGTCCCACAACAGCATGACTCATTGTTAATACTTTAATTTGTTTTAAAGTATTATTTTTCTAGATGCATACAAATGTATATAAAACAGATTCAGTCAATGTACTTAACGATGGGGATCTCTAGGCACAAAATTAACAGAGGGCGCTGTCCTTTCTAGTTCCGCAAAACTTGTCAAGTAACAGTCTCTGCGAAACTGAGAATTCCTTTGAGGAATCTCTGTATGAAACTTCTTGGCAAAGTACCTGCACATTCCCTTATTCATATATTGTGTGAAACATTCGAACTAATAGATTCATATAACTAGCACATATTAACAACGTAATGTTCCCCACCGTTCGTTTGGCTTCTTAACATACATCTGGTAGTCAACCAATCATAAAGCTTCTTTGCAGTATGTTCAATCACGTCCGCTAAACTTAGGATCAGCTGTCAGCGTCTCTCAAATTGTATCCAAGTCTCCGATATGGAATATACTGAACTTATACCCTGCGACTCTTCTCGTAGTTATTGAGGGCGAGATCTTTTAAAACTTTTCTTTTCACAACTAGCGCATAGATATATAGTATAGTTTCCTCAAAGCGGGGTCTTGCTTCATTTTCTAATTATCGATTTTCCTAACAGTATTTCTTTTTATTTTATTTTGTTGTCGCCATGGAAACCATCATGGTGTGGGGCAATGCTATAACCCCAGGAGACGTGACGTTTCCCTTCCTGGAAGGATCTTCTTCTCAGAGTTGACCTTTGACATCGTTGCCATGGGTTTTTTCAGTAGATACGCATTTTGATAAAAGATCCTCCTACAAAATGAAGGTTAATAAGCGACTGATGAATTGTTCGATTTAAAGGGTGTGAATACTCGCGCAAAAAGAAACGTCTAATGCCGGTAATAAAAGTGTTGGATCCCAGAAAATACACACACACACAGCTTGCTACCATCAGTAATTAGACACTAGTGTACAGTCAGTGCATACAGCTGCGGTCAATACTCACAGCACAGTGTACAACAATACAGCGATGGACATCTCATGTCCAGCTAAAGATAATAAAGTATCACGTTTCATTACTGTACTGTCTGCATTTTTGTAGCGACACGAACAAAACGTCACTTGCAAGCAACGGAAAGTTAACTTTTTCAGATGGCCGCACGCGGTTTGGGGCGAGTCTTCAATGCTTTTAACCCTCATTTTTTAGATACAGCATTATAAAAAATAATAGATTTGTCTTGGTACAAACAACAAATTACAACTGTTTTCTTCATTATTTAAAGTGAAACAAGGCTAAATTGTTTAGTAAATGAACTGCTTTATTAGAGAGTGATGAAATTTTAATAAGTGAGTATAGTAAAGATAACTATATCAACTTTAAAAATGCTGTTCAAGAACTGTTGTGTGTTGCATTGTTCCTACAATGGCTAATAATAATAACGAATATAGGAAGTTCAACGAGGCTTAATGATCAATTTTGTGGCCTGGATGTACATATCCCCTTTATGAATAAACATTACCTCATAATTAATGCAAATTTAGTTGGTTGTGCCGGCGTCGTCGTAGACGTTGCGATCATCAATAGCTCGAAATAGACTTTTCCCTGTAGCTTGACCAGCATTGCTGTAGGTTTTATGATAGATAAAGCATATAGATCAATCTTACGCGAATATATATATATATATTTTTGCAAAGCAGCGACGTAACCAATAATTCGGATAATTGAGATCAAATATTCGTGTATTCCACGATTAACCGAGGTCAATCAATGGTAAGGTAATGTCACTAATTGGGTTGTAACATGCTGACAATAAAGTTCCATACTTACGTTTTTCTTTTGCGATAAGATCTTCGATTTATTTTTCTTACAAATTGCAGGTTTTGCGAAAATCTATTCCGCTGCCATTACTTCACACAGTCAACACACGACTTGGTCATATTCATAAATCTAAGCAGCCAGCATTTACTACATTTACTACCGGTAGGCTACATGTTCAGCCTATACTCTTGAAGTGTGCCCCCTTTTCAGTGTTTCCTCTCTTGATTTAATAATTTCAGAGATTATGTTTTCTTTCATTGTAAGCCTTTTAATTACTGAGTACTTAATCTTAGAATATTGAAAATAACTTTGAAGCATTTTGGTTTTGTTTTTTTACATTTTCATAAACAAACAATCAATGAATAAAGTATGTCATGTGATCATTAATGTTGTTATGTCATGTTTCTTCCTATCAGAGACTAATGTCTCCACAAGCCTGGGGGTCGTATCATTAAAGTCCGTTCCAAGTTTCACTCTCCCAAAAAGGGAGCGACTTAATGGGCATGTTATTGTTTGCTTAACCAATGGCCTACATAATAGAGTACAGACTGCAGTCATCTGAGACATTTAAACTAATGAAGATTGTGGAAGATACGACTACAAAACAGCTAAATGTATATTATATGCAACGATCATTGTGAATGGCAACCTCTTTCCCACCCCTTCTACACCTTAAATTAAAATAGTCCCTTTTCTTTTAATTTACTGTCTTTTTGGTAAGACCGAGGAAAAGATACGTTTTAGCAATACAAGAAGTTTAGCATATTTATTCCCCCCCCCCCCACCCCCACAAATACCCCCATCACACACTTCCATCCTGGTTACCATGGTCTCGCATTCCTTCTTACTCAACCGAATTGTTGTTTACGTCAGCGAATAATATTCATAATTTTAAACAATAGGTAATGTCGTTAAGTATCTTCTTCTTACCTAATAACCTTACCTTACAAATTTCCTCAATTTTTCAATGGCAGTCTCATATATTAAATGCAAGACAGAGTTACAAAAATCATATGCGGGGAAAGGATATGGTATTTTGGAGATTACATATTGCAAAGAATTGGATGATGGAATACTACGGATAAACATAGATATATAGAGGGAGAGAGTATAGGTGTATATAGCCTTTCATAAGTATAGTTTTTTTGGATGATTAAATGATGCATTGAAATGGAACTGATTTTTACTTTCCGTAAAATATCAATTATTGGTTTGTTTGATTCCGAGATAATAATTGCTTTTTTTCGCTGGAAATGACAAAATAAAAAATATAATATAACAGTTTCTCTTCAGAGAATAACACCTTGTGTTATGAAGGGGGTGAATTTTATTTGTATGTTGAGTTCTTAATATTTAGTTTCCTTCACATAAAACTGTTTTAATCTTTGAAAAGTGTTTAATCAAATTCCTTAAATAGATATCATTCAGTTTGTCTGAATTAAACTTCATTAATTCAATCCTTTGAAACTTCAGAAAATAAAAGAATATACATGTTTAGATTGTTGGTACATCACTGCAACTAAAATAAGACAGTTGTTGTCGTGTTTTTCGTGGTGGGGAGGGGTGGGGTTGGGGTGGGGAGGGGTGGGGTTGGGGTGGGGATGGGGAGTCATTCAGCACAACCTGTAACATGTTTATAAGGACTGGGACCCTCACTACAAGAAGAAAAGTTGTTTCGTGTTAGAAGCATTTTATTGTAATAACGTTGTCTAAAAGCAAAATGTTTATGTTATAACCCAAAGTATGTGTCATTCCTGCCCCATACTACAAAACGACTGAAGTCTCGCTATATCTTGTTCATAGGAACTGAAATCACAGCTAATCAATCATATGCGTGTGTGGGGGGAGGAGGGGGGGGGGTTGAGGTGGGGTAGAAATAGTTATTAACATTTGCCTAATGACTTTCACAGGTATAGCTTGATATTACATGACTTAACGAGCTCATCATGCATGTGAACTATTTATATAGATTGTATCATTTCAATACTGAAACATAATCAAACTTTATTTTTAATATAAAGAAGATAAAAGATGTTGAACGATGGTTTCATTTTCTAAATTATGTGTGTGTGAGTTGATTTAAGGGCAAAACTCTTGGATAAGTAACAATGATGAAAAGAAGAAAAATGAATTAGTTGACCGTTACCTTAGTGAGAAATCATTAATATTTTTCTCTTTTTTTAATACACATTTTTATCATATAATATACATTTTCCCCACTTTATTATAACTGTACATTGCGCGCGTTCCTATACCTTGTAAGTCAGTACGCAAATTTCGGCAAGAAATTGATACAATTCTTGAGATGCATTTTTCTTCAGTGATTTATTGGTATAGTTCTATATCTTTCTTAAAATTGGTCAAAAAATAAAAAATTTATACAAAAAGATTTTTTTCTGTTATTTTCCATTTTTAACAGAATTCTATCAATAAAATCGGCAAAAAAGGGTTGAATTCTAAACAGTTTCTACACACAATTATCACACAACCTGAATGTCGTAAACTTTGTCGACAATGTTATAGTTTGTTGGATTACATGCCAAGTACTTTCTACATTTCAACCAAAGATGAATAAATATGTTTCTATTTTTTGTCGTCAGCAAGTTTGGTTATTATCCAATCAATTGACACCAATTATATTGGTCATAAAGTACTTAATCAGGGGCGGCAAACACGGAGGATAGTGGGTGGGTGGGGTGGTAGGGGGAGGGGGAGTTGCACTGGTGGAGTTTTAAAAATCCTAAAAAGTGACCATTTTCATAGAAAGAAAAAAAACTTCATTTTTTGTTACGAAAAGTCTCAGGCTTGTGTTATAATAAAACACATCCTTCGTAGAAGGATTGGGCTTAAAGAAACTTGTGATTAAGAATAATTATAAAAATGCCGTTGTGAGGAAAAAATCAATACCGATAGTGTACACAGAAATCCATTTTGTTGGCCAGTTAAAATGAGGTAACTGTGTGGTTTACCTCCTCAAATCAAAGTCATATGTCCCCACCGGACCTCCGACCCCCCCCCCCCATCACAATTTGTGATAATTAAAAAAAAGTAACTGTAACTTAAAACAAATTAAGACTTAGTGACGTCACGTTTCGAACTATAATAAAGCTACATTCATGAAAATTAATAATCCTCATATTTTTGTTTTGAAAAATGAAACTTCGTGAGGAAGTATCACAAACGAAAGTAATTTATACACCACCGTCCCAACAATCTCCACCCTCTACCGCACCCATCGAATTCAAAAGAAAAAATAGAACAGAAAGAAAAAGCCAACTCTTATAGATACAGCTCGATAGATATATACACAGCGGCACTAGTGCGGGCGATGCGATCTCCCGGGCCCGCGCCCCAGGGGGCCCGTTGCAGGGACAGTAAAATAAAAACTCATCTGCTTGAGCCGGCCGCTGGCCACATGTGGTCATAAGGGCCTGAGAGTGACATGCATATCAAAAAAATAAGAATGTTAAAACTTGCCCATCAAAGTCCAAAGCATGGTTTTTGGTGATATGAAGACTATTACTATGGGGTCATTTCTATCACTGTGCCGGTCCCTGTTGGTTCTTGCCACAACACTGGATATATAGCTATAAAGGTTGGTCTTGATTTACGATAAGGCGTGATTGATGATTATGAAAGAATTGTTCTATCAGGACGTATATGCATATATGCATTATATAATATGCATTAGTAGCAGGAATAAACATGTCACGAAGTGGCAAACAGAGATCAGTTTATAGTTTGATGTCCATTTTCAAACAAGACTTCTTGGTGATGATTATTATTGACCCGACGTCCAGTTTACTCAAGTTTGGAGGTCTAACCTTAGCACTTCATAAAATCCCGCATATATCATATTATTATAAATACAAAACAATGATGTTTTTAATCCTAGTGAAGACGTTCGTATAGATGCAAGGCTAGCTTATACCACTATGGTCGGCCATTAATTTCTTAACATGTTTAGCCTTTTGGCTAAGATTATGTGTAGTATGTGTTCCCTTTCGAGGGGAATGGTGATGCACACCCGAAGATGATCACACAGTCACAGTCCCGATGCAAGGGGACTGGGGTTGAGAGCGGATCAGTCGTTCGGTAGTTTGGTTTTCGTGCCCAGGTTCTTTCCTGGGCGACTTTTTCTTAAAAAGTATGTTTGGAAAAACGGAAGGCGGCAGATCTCTAGTCTTCTATTAACTATTGTTTTTTTAGGTAAGCAGGATTTGATTTTGCAAGCAAGAAGTCACATATTTGTAATAATCATGTATACAGTTGAACAACAATCTTGTCAAAAGTAAAACATTACAACCCAACAAAACTTAGCATGAATGATGATAACATATGTATGTAGATTTACAGCGCTATTGAAAGAAATATTACATCTTTTGAAATACTTACAGACTTAGATGTTCATCTTAATAATACAGTCCAGATGGTGAGTATGCGGCGTTGAATTTATATTGCAGTAATAATGCGATGATATACACGAATATATGTATGTATTTATATTGTATTGATCAAAAGTGCACACATTTGATTTGTCAATTAGCAGACAAAAGTCGTTTAAGAATAATGCTAGTTTCCGACGAAAAAAAAAACCCGATCGGATTTATTTATTTTTAAGCATCAGATTAATATGTTCAGCGCTTGTCAATGTGAAGATCATGATTTCAAATTTACGCAGCAAAGTAAGTCGAAAATTACTTTTATTATAATATTATTTCCCAGCGTTATTTCATTTATAACTGTCGTTACCATGTTACGAAAGCCGACTTCTCAACCAAACAAATAATATACAACAGTGTAAATAAAGAAAGAAAAACAAAGTTGAAAAACAAACTAGAACCTGAATCTCTCTATAGTTCCTATTAGATAGAGAACTATTTTTTTAAGGCGCAATTATTTGACAATGTACATTTCGGGATTGCACATTCCAGTTAGCATATTTTTAACTGCATGAATTTGTACGAGCGTAGGTACGGCTTCCACGTGTAATGTTGACATTGCCTCAGACGAGCGGCTTGATTGATTGTGCATGCAATCACAGCTAACCTTTTTCTTCACCATGCGCAACCAAATATACACCTATAGCAAATGGCTATAAAAAAGACGCGCGGATTTTATCATCAGGAAACTTAAACTTTAATTAACCCATGTGCAACCACATGTTCACCCTTTATATGATTATTAACAGACATGTGTATACTCTGAATCAACTTTTTCAGTTTTTTTTTTTTCGTTATCAAATTCATTCCAAATAATGATTTGAAACGACCAGCTGCGGGTTTAAACTTTCGGGTATAAATGTATCCTTTAAAGATTAGCTATTTCAATCGTACTTCCCCTTCTCCATGTCGATTAGGTACTCGCTAAAATCGGCTAGCAGACTTTCAAACGTCGGCCTGTCTTCCGGTTTCCATTCCCAACATTGTCTCATGATGCTGTATAGACGATCGGGGCAATCTCTACCCTGTGCCATTCTGAAGCCGCGTTCTAACTGATTGGCCAAGTCACGGTTGGCCATACCTTGTGAAAAAAAAGAAGAGATAGTGCTAAAGAACTTCAAAAATGTGCTACTGTAAAATGGCGGTTTGTATGGTTTGTTTGTATGCAGTCGTCCCTTAACCGATCATCTGATTTTTTCATTAATTAATTAATTAAATATTTTAAATATTTATTTAAAGACTTACCTGGATATGGCATAATCCCTTTTGTTTCTATTTCAGTGAGTGTAATTCCGAAAGACCAAATGTCAGATTTGGTACTGAATTTTCTCTCCAGCAGGGCTTCTGGTGCTGTCCACTTTACAGGAAATTTGTTACCTGTTAGAAACGCAAAATGAAATGTCAAAGAGTGACTTTTTAATGACACACAAGGCATTGACAAAAATGCACAAACCAACAAACACACACACAATAGAAAGCAAAATCACATATAGGCTTATACTTGCAATACATATTTAGTGACCATTTTACTGGTAAAATATTTGGCTATTATAAATTCACACTAACACCAGTCATACAATGTTGTTTATAGCATTACGATATTCGCTTTGTCTGCATTATAAAGTATCACAGTAACAACCGTTATGATATATGAATTGCATCGTTACACTTCAATTTCAAATTGTCAGACCTCATACTCAGTAAGTTCCCAGAAGACTGATTAGTGTTAATGGAGTGCAAGTCACTCTTATCAATAGATGTTAATTTAGTTATAAAACGAGTTATAGTGTTTTCACTCTATATTATGGACAAAATTGCTAGAATGTTACTCAGACTGATCAAAATGGACACTCTAAAGAGAGTGAACATTCACTCTGTGGAATTACGATTATTTTATACATCTTTCTGCAAAGAGATGGGATAAAACATCACTGTCTACACACATTCCTTCGCAAACTGCATCAAGCGTGGCAGTTGTGTGACACTATCACACTAGTTGTACTATAGAGAAGGGGATAAGGTGTACTAGAGAGGGGGATAAGGTGTACTAGAGAGGGGGGTAAGGTGTACTAGAGAGGGAGATAAGGTGTACTAGAGAGGGGATAAGGTGTACTAGAGAGGGGGATAAGGTGTACTAGAGAGGGGGATAAGGGGTACTAGAGAGGGGGATAAAGTGAACTAGAGAGAGGGATAAGATGTAAAGGTCGTCCACGAGAAGGATCTAAATGGAGAATTGTTCCCTACCCCTTTGAGTAATTTTGTAAAACTCAAGGTTAGTTAGATGCAAAATGGTGCTCAATCTTGATAAGAATTTCGACTGTTTAGGTTGTACCGCCTTTACATCTCTATTTTACTACTAGAACTCATATGTTGGGCTTCCCTCACTTCCTTCAAACAACTTTTGAAAACTCATCTTATGCGTCAAGCATTCGTCAATGTTAACCAATAAAAAATAAAATTCATTCGTTTTTGCTTCCTTTCCTTTTTTTTCTTCATCTCCCACGCATTGAGCACCCTCCCGGGTGGATATGCGCGCGTTATAAATCACTTACTATTATTATCTTAAATATTTATGTATACTACACACTAGCATTTTTGTGTGTTTAATATTTTGTCTGCCAGTGGTGGCCCCAGATTTTGTTTTAGAGGGAAGGGGAGCATAATTGGTTTCCTACTTCTCCTGTTATCAGAACCAGAGCTTGACGTGAAAAAGTGCTGTCGTAATGTCGTAACATGTTACTATAAGCAGATGTCAAATTGCGTGAGAAGGGAGGTACTTCAAAACTTGGCAAGCTATTCTGAACTTTGATTTTGATATAGCGCTTTACACCAGCGACAGGTCTCAAAGCGCTTTACAGACGTTATGTTACCCCTGGTCAATGATAACCTGTCCCAGAGACAATCCCTACAGTCCGCAGCAGTTATATACTGCGCCCAATGACAACTTACCTCACAGGAACCCATTTAACCTCCGGGTGGGGAGAGGCAAGTGAGATAAAGCATCTTGCGCAATGACATAACGTAATGAACTAGGCAGGAATCGAACCAGCAATCCTTGGATCACGAGTCCGACGCCTTAGCCTGTTGGCCACCACGCTCTCAAGTGATTATTGATACATCATCTTGTCTATGTAATTGTGCAGGCTCTAAGAGAAATCTTTACGGCATGCTTTGAAGATTTTTCTTAAGCTGGGATAGAATTCAGTATATGTCGGTAGAAACATTAGATACCTGTAGCTGAATATATTTCTTCATCCAAAACCCGAGAAAGACCAAAGTCTGCAACTTTCAGGTGATGGTTCTCTCCAACCAGGATATTTCTTGCTGCAAGGTCACGATGGACGAAATTTCGTTTCTCTAAGAACGTCATTCCTGATACGATCTAAGTAAGCAAGAAAATATTATGCTTATCTCTAAGTAAATTAACAAAGGAAATATAGGCTAACTGACAACTTGTGATAACCTTTCACTTTCAAAAAGGTACAAAAACAGTAGTGTGTTTTTTCTTTTTTTTTGCAAGTGATGTCATTTCTCATGCCGCGACAGCCGGAGGGACAGAGACACGGTTGAGTACGGTAAGTCTTCCAGGTAACATATATTCTAATTATTTTAGTTTCTTAATTAAATATTATGCAGATCAATATGCATGTTCTTAAAAATAAAAAAAATGAAACCTTATATTTTACGAAAACACTTCTTATTCAATTTAAAGAAATTTTGAACCCATCGCACTTTGAATTCCCTATACCTTTCACTTTAAAGGCGATGCCTTCTTTAGTTGCTTTTAGAAAAAGCTTACAAAACCACTTCATCAACATGTACTAGAACTTCGAATTGAAACTGGGGGAGGGGGTGAGGGAAGGGAGAGGAAGGGTTGGTTCTGTTTGTTTTTTTTTTTTGGTTCACTTTTCTGATTGTAAAGTTCTGTATTTTTTCAGGGAGTGTCACTACCCGACAAGCCCTATATGTTTTTTTTTTAGTACACTTCCTTTCACAAGTTTAGTTTCTTAACTCCTTCTATGTCATTTGTCATACTTATGTTGTGATAAAACAAAAATAAATAAATGAAATGAAATGGAATTGTCAACTTTTAAGAGATTATGCAAAAAGTTGACGTCGAGGACATACTGGAAA
Source organism: Apostichopus californicus (assembly GCA_020650975.1). Classification (NCBI taxonomy): domain Eukaryota; kingdom Metazoa; phylum Echinodermata; class Holothuroidea; order Aspidochirotida; family Stichopodidae; genus Apostichopus; species Apostichopus californicus. Next base: position 10,958 of record JAIPMN010019880.1, read on the forward strand.
GTTGGTCAATTCCTGTTAACTCATTACCTGCTTTGCCATGAAAATCATATCACCGTGGTTGATATAACGTCCTTCTTTTTCTCGGAGGTATTTCAGAAGATCTCCATTGACCATGATCTCGGTAACGATAAGAATGGGTTCCTGTGAGCAGAGTGGGGTGGTGGGGGAGGGGTGGGAGAGAATGAAAACGAAACAGTTTAAACTAGGAAAGAACTTAGCAATAGGTTATAAAGTTAGATAAATTCTTACGATAAGCCTTCTCTACAGGCGATCTGTCCCCCACCCTTGCCTACCCCCCCCCCCTTCCTCCCGTTTCTTCATCTCATTTGCAGACTTTACAGCAACGCAACAGGCCGGATTACTTCCACCGCATGTAGGATGGTGTAACGCCGTGATGGTTATAACCTTCGCAAGTTATAGGATACAAACATTGTGCACGCCTATCCTGTAACTATCTTTGCCTTTATCACCATCTCTGAATCCCTGGCAACAGACATCTTCCTATATTTTAATGGATATGCACCCTTACCATCACAAACTCCCGTAACAGTTTATATATAAGAAATCATACTATGCAATCCGGAAAAGCTAACGACTTCGGGAAATGGATTTCTATCTAGGTCTTATAATGACATTTTATAATTAAGGGGAATTCCCTTCTCATGCATGTTAATTCCCCCCTGACTATAATATTGAAGAGAATCCATTTTCAATGAACTATCGATTTGAGGAGTTAAAGGGAGGCTGAAGACCAAACAAAGAAATCTTAATCCTTGTAACAGATCGCCACAATCCATTCTGGGTTACATTTGTATTAATCTCTACGACATGATGAAGTAACTCAAACGACTGGACTACATAGGTTAACATACTAAACACTACGCCAGCTTCTCAGGGAAGAAAAACACAACCATGAAAACAACAAAATGAAACTTTTAAGATCTCAATTAAAATGCTTCAATGTATGTATGATGGATTTGTTTAAAATCTTTAACGACTCTGGTTTTTCATCCATGCTTCATCCAGCTTTCGTGTTTTGTTATTTTAATTTGTAGGAGATCAGTCAAGTAACAAGGGGATCTGGATTGTGAGGATGACGTGATCATTAAATTGTGGAGATGATGTTATCACTTTATTAATATATCCGTTCATAAATATAACACAATTTGTATGAGTAAATACATTTTGTAAATGTAACAATTCTGTAAGTGTAACATATGTTATATGTGTTACATATTTTGTGTATGTAACCTGATTCGAAGTACTGTAAAATGTTTTTTTAAATGTATCATATTTTTAAAGTGTATAATATTTAGCAGTAATAAATTGTAAAGCGCCATATACTCTGTATATGGAACAAACATGGAATAACTTCATATCAGTTCCATAGTTTGAAGTAAACTGCCAGCATCGGTACCACTATATGACTTGTGCATTTCGTGCATTGTGGACTATGACGTGGCTACATTAAAAATAGAAATATTAATATTCATTATTCTTTCGCGTTGATGATATATATAAAGGAATAACGGAAAAACTGTTAAACAACTATGCTGCTATACTGCTACTATGCTGCTATA
>JAIPMN010019882.1:0-27326 GCA_020650975.1 Apostichopus californicus
TTAGTCTTAATGAGCATTGCTAAGTAATTACAACGTATTCAGTTGTCAAATTCTGATGAAGGTTTTAGTTAATTCATAAAGTATGATATTGGGTAATTAAGATTAAATGGTAAACGTTCAGAAGTTAGTTCGTATTGCAAGTACCGTAATTTGGAAAACGTGCAATGTTACTAATTGCGGTGATGTATGATTTCGATCAATTAAAGATTAAGATTAAAGATTTTCTAGTGTGTGTGTTATCAAAAAAAAAAAAATTATATAAATATTCCAACAACAAAAAATAAGATAAATGTGTATTTTTCCGATGTGTAATTGTAGAAATGTGTTATTGTGGAAATGTGAAATTGTAGAACTTTATGTGGTAGATATTTGTTAATTTAGAACAAAAACAAAAAACTATATATTTATTTGTGAAATTATGAATAAATCGAGGACGATTTAATTTATAAGGGTTAAAATATGTAGAAAGTAAAATAACGACTGAAAACTGCATTCAATTATAAACGACTGGGTTAAAGGCAACTAGCTAATTTGACTAACTATTTTAAAAGCTTGACAACTATTTATACCCAATTCACAATGTGCAATGAACTATGTAAAAGTCTTGCCTCTGTAAAACTGAGGCAAGGACTTCTGTGTAGACCACGAGAGGAGACGGATATATATTTTGTTAAAGTAACGCACGGACTGTGTCGTCTTTATTACATTATTTCGTTTACTTTATAGTTTTTCCAAGTGTGACTGCCAGTGGTAGGTCCCTGATATTAACTTTAATTTAACTCCGGCCAGCGTCTACATTAGCATTTATCTTTCGATACATTATTCGAGTAGTTAGGGGTAGAGAAAATCTTGGTGCCGATTTTTTGAGTAGGGCGTTGGTGTAAATAATGTCGTAGTATGTGTTAGTAGTAGTAATATATTTTGGAAAAAATAATAAATCGTTAATGGAACTTACAAAATATATGGACAAAGTATAAACTTTAGTCTGTATTGACAAAGGGACTGCCTTTCGATTAAGTAGGGCACATGAGCAATTTGAGGCAATGCGGCTAAGCAATCGGTGTCACAGGAAACATTTACTATTTAGAAATAGCCGCAACCTTCATGGTCCATTTGTTTTCCTAATATTTCGTTAGTTCATAGGCTAAATTAGCATTTATCTTTCGATACATTATTCGAGTAGTTAGGGGTATAGAAAATCTTGGTGCCGATTTTTTTGAGTAGGGCGTTGGTGTAATTAATGTCGTAGTATGTGTTAGTAGTAGTAATATATTTTGGAAAAAATATTAAATAAATAAATAAAATAAATAAATAAATAAATAAATATCAAATGTATAACTGTGTAAAATGTTAAGGGAAAAAGTCATTTTATGACATTTTTCTAAAAAGGGGAGTTTTGTCACAGGAAACATTTAATATTTAGAAATATCCGCTACCTTAATGGTCTATTTTGTTTTCCTTATATTTCGTTAGTTCATAGGCTAAATTAGCATATATCTAGCCGAAGGTTAGTAGGTCATTTCGGTTAGTAAATTTTACAGGTATAGTCCGTATTGGCACATTGCCAAGGCTTGGATTCGATCCCCGGCCAGGTCATAGATATGTGGGTTTTTCATCCAAGAGCGATCTACGGTTTGCCCATCTAAAATGACTCTCTAAATTTAAAATATTCCAAATTTTAGTTAAAGGTTTGATCTGGAAGCCACCCGACGTGTACGTTGTAATCCAATAGCCTCATCGGGCTTCTCCTATGTACAATAGTGGTCGCTTAAACGTCGTAAAAATAACTGCCTATGTGGACAATACAAGACAACAGACGTAAACAAGAACAATATATTGCTGTTTCTCTTACTTTCATGTATTTGCCAAGATTGGTCTGTTAATTTTAATGCCACAAATTGGGTTAAGTGAATTTCAGTTTATTCTTCTTATAGTTATTTGTTTTCAATTTTAAGATTAAATTAGTAACAGTTGATTTTTCAAGAGTAACTTCAGATGCTTTACTTATTATTCAAAAAATATTGAATTTTTATTTAAAATCACCGGAAGATAGATGTCTATTAGTTACAGTGTAATATTTCTTCTCTTCAAACTTCAAACCAAAATCACCACATTTTGAATTCATATCTTTGAAGCTAATTGACGGTACGAGGACGTAATTTCATTTCTGTATATTTCACGTTGTAACGACCTCCTGGGAGATTATTCCATTGAATGGTTTTGTAAGAGTCTTGACTGTCGAAGTAGAGACCGTTCATGTGACAATAGTAATAACAATTATTGAACCACCAGCCTCCATGATAATAAGATGCACAGTTAGTACTACTAGCTCTGTCGTTGTCGTGGTCCCAGGTAGAGAAGGACATGTTTCTGTTATAAGTACCAAAGTAGTTATCACCTAAAAAGAAGAAGGAACAGAAATATCTTTGAACTTTCCGAATGAGAAAACACCAAATGAAAGTTATAACTTCTGAATAGAATCTATGATATTTTAGCTATACTTATAAACTTATAACAGGGTATTTTTTAAGCCTCGACGCAGAAATAAGGAAACAAGTGTGAAGTTTACATAAATAACATTTTCCATCCACCTATTTGGTATTTATGCACTTAAACCACAATGTAGCCTATACTATTTTTGAATTTTTCATCTGCAAAATGGCATTGTGTGTGTCTTCTTGATATCATGACATAAATATCAATAGTTTCATGAATGCGTTGAAATTTGTTGTTAACATTTTCAACCGTTTTCCGTTTACTCCACTTAAAAGAACTGGATTGTACCTTTTTTGCATTCTGACCAAATTATCTAATTTTTACCATTGAGTAATTACCTTTAGTGGTTTCAAATCAATACAAAACTTGGTGTCCCACAAATTTAATATTTCATTGAGAAATCTTGAAATTTATAATTATGATGACTTTCATCTTCCCGGGTGCGGCTTCACAGGAATAAGGTAACATACTAATTATTTTCTATGTAAGTTATCTGTCATCTTACGGTCAAAACTGGTAACGCCTAAATGTGGGATGGGTTTTGCTCATAATTCAAGTTGTTTTGTTTTCCTTTTTGTTCATCAGCTACTGATATTGCTAATAAACAGTGATGAAACATAAAATTAGCGATACCAGAGTTATTCTCTTTTTTTAAGTACGTCGTTTTCTTGTTGTTTATGTGAATATCGATTGTTCTTTCGAAATTATTTCCATGAAAATAACTCATATTTCACAACTTTGTGTGATAATTCAATCTTATAATACTAACTATGCACAACTAACGAAGAACAGCACAACGATGCTTGCTCATTTCTAAACGGGTTTTACTTTACCTTCATCTTAGTCTCTATAAAGGATGCTACGTGGAGACATAGACCCTGCGCTACCCATCAAACAGTAAATGGTCTCAGTTAACCCCGAGGAAACATTTTCTTACATATTTTGAAAGTTCACTTAAAACAAATTAATAAGTGTTTTCACTCATTTGAAGAGATTAGTTATCTGTTCTATACATGTAAATATTGTACTTAAGCTTTAATATTTCTATTATGAAAGGAAAGACTTTCAACGATCGTCTAATTTAAAGCTCGAATTGTGAGCCTCGGGGCCTTCCTGGTCGGAAAGACTGTCGATTAGAGTGAAAACGTGTTTGACAGCTCACCTTGCTAAGCAGATTATATGGAATGTTGTATCAATCGTTCGAAATGTTATGTAAATGAACATTAGGGGTGAGTTGAATGAACTGAAACATGCGTTAAATATACTAACTTGATGCTGTGCTTTCAGGCAGATAGGTTCCAAGATCTGTCATTCTATATTTACTGATTTCATCGCTGATTCTGAAGAGGTCGTACTTGGCAAAGTAAGAATTACCATTCCTGCTGACCAGGTCGATACGTAGCTCGTAGTCACCTTGGTTAGTCAAGTAGGATAACTTGTCGTTACCGAGCCAGAATTCTCGTTGTAAAAACCCAAAGCCGTCTTTGTAGTCGTCCCAACGTCGGTAAAAATCTACAGCTCCATCAAGTCTACGTTGAAATACCTGTTGGCATAAAAACAGATATAATTTCAATGATCAAATTTATTTATAATTCCAATGAGCTAAACTCCATAATCGTCATATAAAGGCTGATGTAAATTCAAAGTTGTCTACAGTATACGTACACATAACTTTCATAGCACGTATTTCATTTTCTGGGAGTGACTGAAAAATATTCTTCTACAACAATTTCATTGTTTGCCGATGGTTGCAATTCTTCAGCTAACATAAATATTGGACAACGAAGACAAAACATCAGGATTTGAAATTTTATAGACATTTGTTCAGATAAAAACTCGCAAAATGAGCAACAGATTGGCAATTTCTTTACTTAATACATCTGCCCCTGAGGAGGGTCTCAAAAATATATAAAGGCAAGACTGTATATATCCTGCATCCATTGGGTATTTGATAAATCAACAAATTAATAACAGCTTCATGTAAAATTTCCAACCCCGAATACGAAACAAGAAAAAAAAACGTCTTGAACTCACCGTCCATCCGCCTCCATCTATTGAATTATTACAGTGGACGTTGAAAGGTTCAGGAGCACCGTCAGGCTGAATCATGAAAACACCAGATTCAGTTTGATCATCACATTGTTCATATACTTCTTTGCAATCTCTCGGATACTGAGGCTCTTGGTAGTAGAAGTAAGAGGAACCTGATAAAATAGCCGTCGAGGGAAAAAACGAAAATGAGTGTTGTAAACAACTGTCTTAATAACCAGATTAACCAGATTTAAGTAATTCAGAGATATGATGCCCTCGTCAAATAGGCATGGTTCCCTTTTTGTTTGCCTTCACATTGATACATTATAATCAAATATACAATTTGTCGTTATATAGAGAACTTATTGTTTTTTTCTCACAAAAGGCGATGACATCTCGTAAAAGTAGGTTTAAAGGAGGTATATACTTCTCGCAGGCCCGACACTTACAGTTAATTTTCGTAATAGCTAATACTTCGTTATAGCTAATATTCGTAATAGCTATTATGTACATAACTCCATTGCTCAAAACACTTTATATTAAACTATAAGGCTAGGTAACAAAAGCAAATCTTTATAGGTTTAATGTTTAGTACTAAAACTTTCTGGAAATAAATCACAAGAATTAACACTGTCACCCAATTCAAAACACACAAATAACTTAATAGTTAACTTTTGAAAACAAGTACTTACTTTCAGTCTCTCTTCTTTGTCTGTTTCTACTGATCTTTTCAGAAGGTCCCAGATGATTCTGTAAATATGTAAACAAATCAACAAAATGAGAAATTCTTAGTAGATAAAATGTTATTTAGGTATCTTAGATTCGACGATGGATTCAAAATGAACTTGTTAGGTATATTTTTGTTCGTTTTAATGGCACATCTAAGAATTTTTTATACGTGGTTCATTTCACCTCAAAACAAATATGTAGTCTGTTCTAAATAAGATCTCGAAATCGGTTGATGTTTTAAACTCGCTGATCAATATATCGTAGTGAAACAGACAAAGAATTACAAATATCAAAGAAGACTATACCTTGTTTGATTTGATTTTCATATGTTTAAATTTGGGCAATAATTATAGCATTACGATTACTATTATAAAAATAAAGGATTGTTAAAATCTTCATCTGGGGACACTTCTAAAAATTAAATATAAGTGCTCAAATATCACTAATATTTTTGACATAGTTTACAATTCTGTTTAGTGTTGATTTGGTTTTCAAATTTACATGTCGATAGTTACTATTTAACATGTAAATAATTACTCATAATGAGATTTCAGCTGTCCAAATTTGGTTACCAAATGAAAGATAAAGAGCGATTAATGAAATTATGCAGTTCTTCTTTTATAGCAGTGTTAATAAAATGCAAAATTTACGGACTGAAGATGATCCAAACATGTTGTATGTTTATCATTTAATTATTCGATTATTAATATGATTATTAAATTAAAACATCGAACATTTATATTTTAAGTGAGAAAGCTGTTAAAAATATTTAGGGAAAAGTATACCCCGTAAAACACAACCGAAACACACAACCAATTTTAGCTGAAGGTTTATGATGAAAATATAAATTTTATCAGCTTTTTTGTTCATGCTACGATAGTTCTCAACATATTTTTTAATGATTATCCAGTTACCATAGTCCATAATATAACGCTAGTTTTCTCCAAAAAAAAATTGCTAGATGACTTTTATAAATCAGCTGCATATAACTTTAAAATGTAAATAAAAACAAGACACTTATGTAACAAAAAGAAATCAGTCACATCCTTGTAAATATTTTCCTTTTTTTGTGAGCTTTTACCATGTTTCTACAAGATGAGTTTTTTCAACAAACAAATCTTTAGAAACCTATGGCGGAAACATGTTTAAATTAGAGTTCAAATTAATTGTTCACCAATGAAATAATTAATTATTATTTGTGTTACTTTCTAAATATATCACATACTACACAATGTCCATTAAAACAGTCGAAAGAATATTGCATTTCTCTTTCAATGTCAAATGTTGATCTAATCAAATAATTGCATGAGTAAGTCATTGGAATGCCACAACAACTAGAATTTGACACAGGTAAACGACTTCAAAACGACAGAAAATTGGATAGACTAAATCAAATTAATATGACCAGATAACGCTAGGAGCAAGCACAGAGAATATATTCACTATTTGCTACAAGATAATTGCGTGAACGGAAAGTGAAATTTCCCAATTCTATATAATATTTAAAGCAAAAATTGTATTTATAACATTAACCAGATGGTTAAGTTCTTTTATTAATTTTAGTATCATTTAGCAATCTTGATAGACGAGGAATTACACCAATTTCTTTAAGAATCAATCACAAATAAATTGACATACGTCATTAACACGTAAAGATAGCAGAGAGATTAAACCTTTTAATGTTGTATAGCAATTAACAAAAAGTAATAGAATATAATACCATCTATATGACCTGATAACGCTAGGAAAAAGACCAGAACATATACAACAACAAAAGTACTGCCACAAGGTAAATTGCGTGGATGGAGAGTAAAGTTTGCCCATTCCGCAATATTTTCAGAATAAAATCGCATAACTTAATATTATTCAGAAGACATGTTTTTTTTTTAACAATTAACAAAACGATCTTACAATATATAAAATTACAAATATATTGATAAAGAAGGTTGCACTATGTATGTTTTTCGAGTTTGGGTTTCGATATCATTTTTATTTCAAAGTTTCAAACTTTATTGTGATCTTTAAAAACATACATTCAACGGTTAAATTAACAATTTGAAGTTCACTGCGATTTGTTTTCTATATAGTGTCGATGGAGTATTCAAATTGTATCAAACTAAAACTACAAATTTAAATTTAAATTTCAGTTTAAAAAGTTAATATGTTTAAGCAGCTGGTATTTTGAACAATTTATGATTAAACCAAAGTTAAAGGAACGGAAGGAAGAATATTCATATTAAGTACAGATTGAGTATACGAATGAACAAGTTAAGGTATACACGAAGGTATGGTAAAGATTACCGACCAAATATGTTTTTTTTATATTTTAAATTTCTTATTACTTACTCCTAATTACTGTTAAACTAATTTTAAATTGCTGATCAATGTTTTGTAGTGAAACAGACAAAGAAGTGCAAAATAAAAGGAGACGAATATTCCTTGTTCGATGTGATTTCCATATGTTTATATTTGTGCAATAATTATAGCATTGCGACAACTTTTATAAAAATAAGGGATTTTGTTCAATTCGTCGTCTGACGATACTACTAAAAGTGAAATATTAGTGATATAAGATCGCTAATATTTTTGACAAAGTTTACAGTTCTGTTTACTCTTTATTTGGTTTTCACTTTTACATGATTAAATTACTATTTTACGAGAAGTACTCATAATGAGATTACAGTTGTCATCAAATCGCGTCACAATTTATTTACCAAATGAACGATAACGAGCGAGAAATCAAAAAATATATCCCGTTCTTTTTTTTAAGGTAGTGTTAAATAAACAAAATATTACAGATTGAAGATAATCAACCATTTTTTAGGGGGGGGGGGGGTAATTGATCAGTATGGGGTTATTACTATGAATATTTTTATACTTATAACCTTCATTTTTTATGGGAATAAATTATAACATCTTACATTAATTTTTAAGTGAATTATTTCTACATTGAAAATTATTTAGGGTTTCGCTTAAAACATGTCTTACTTTAGTTAATGGTGCGTATCATTTGCTACTTCCTGACTGCAGTGTATCAATATTCCCAATACTATTACTTAATTATTGACTTTAATTTATATCACCGCTGAAGTACAAGTAGAATTGTACGTCATATTTTAGTATAATGTTACAACCGATGTTCGTTACAGAGTATCAGATCTAGTTATGTTGTTGGGTGTAACATAATTTGACATGCTTGACGGTTTCGAGGGCAAGACTAGATAAGACTAGATAAGACTAGATAACAAATAGCTTCAATCTAAATCATAAAGATGAGTTTAGATATTATTATAAATATTTAATACACATGCAAAACGCACTAAATCACAGACTACATGACTGTCTTCAAAAAAGCAATTTCGAGCAGATTGGATTAATTCTGTACAGTCTCAACTAGATATCAACTATTACTATTCTGAGAATTTGTTGGAACGAGATCCATTTATTAAGGGAGCTTGCTTCAAATTTATCTTAAATTGAAGTCTTCGAAAGATCATATACTACTAATTAAAATATGTTCGAGCTTGGAATGAATATTGTTGTATTTAATTCACATTGGAAAATGTAAACAAGGTGATACAAGTCTTTAGCCTGTGATATTTGTAAGTTATACAACTTGTTGTTTTTGATAAATATATAGTGAATCGTTTATATTTCTTTGAGAAACAAGGTAGTATCATTATTTCTTCTTCTTTCTGTCTGTGAATTACAAATTTAACACTAACGGGGGAACAATTTAGATCTAAATTCAATTCAAGACTAGCGGATAAGTATAATATGTTACAGTATGTAACTAATTTATAACGAAAATCGCTCTTGTTTGGAAGAACTAAGTTATATTAATAAAAAACTCATATACATAACTGGGATTATAGTTAGGCGTTGAAAGGATACCAAGATTATTAGAATACAGAGTTGCTTCATTTACCTGTTTTGGTCTTGCTTTAGTATAGGTCGTCTTTTTTTAAGTGCTTTGAAAAAAGTGCTTTTGCAAGTTTAAGTTTTGCTGCAGCTTAGCATAAATAAGCTTCGAAAAGAAGTTAAAGAACAGTAAGCAGAGAGATTATACGTTAAAATTAAGCCCTTGTCTATTACCAAACGTTGAAACGCGAAAATATTTGAAGACTCACCACCTGTCCCGATGATTCGGTGAAATCCAACCGTTGCAGGCAAACACCAAAGACGCACAAACACAGCAAAGTCAACTTCATTTTTTTATGGTTTGAAGCGATGAACTTTATAGAATGAACTGATCTAGAGAGAGTCTATCAGCAGAATGAAGAAATCTCAACTAAACACGATACATCTTACGAATCAAGGAAACAGTTGACAAGACTAAGGAGACCTTGAATTATCTCACATCATTATACTGAATATTCATAAGCTTCAATTGTTATGAAGATAAACCTGGATTTGAAAAAAAAATTGGTTCAGATCTTAATGGAAATGTTATAATGTGTTTTATTTATATTCAATTGTCATTATTCCACAATACCAACATTGAGCTTGTATTGTTTTGATTTTTGTACAAAATGGTGAACTTGATGTGGTGGTTGGTGTTAGAACCGTAGATAGGATGTTAAAAGATAGATACTACTTTACATATACTCATGAATTATGTATGAGATCTTCATCAAGCAGGTTTAGGACAAGTTAAAAGTTGTACGCATACACGGAAGAGAATAATTGATCTATAATCGTTAAGAGTAGTGAAAGAAACCTTAGCAATGAGATCGTGTGTGGGTAACATACTGCATTATGTGATGTGAGTGAAACAATAATCGGGTTTGTTTTCTACATACATAAATACAGACTATGTAAGCCATCAACGCTGTTGTCATTTTTGGATTCTCTCATCTTGATTCTGCTCTCTTGAAAATGAAGACTTCTTTGCTGAAATAACATGTCATGGCGAAATACATTGAACACATTAACATTTTTGTTCAAATTTATTCTTTTTGCTATAAATATTAGTAATACGAGTCACCGTGCAATATGAGTCTCAACGTGATATCAGTCCTCATGTTATCCGGTATGAATCCTAACGTGATGATATTAGTCCTCATGTTATCCGGTATGAATTCTAACATGATATTAGTTCTCATGTTATCCGGTATGAATCCTAATATGATGATATCAGTCCTCATGTTATCTGGTATGAATCCTAACGTGATAATATGAGTCCTCATATTATTCAGTATGAATCCTAACGTGATGATATGAGTCCTCATGTTATCCGGTATGAATCCTATCGTGATATCAGTCCTCGGATAATATACTTCTTAATGTTTCAGCTAAAGTAGTTTCGATTCATAGTAATAAATAATCTCGGTTTTTAAATGTTACCGGTACTTCGACTCACCTCGATATGAGAAAAACGACGTAATATAGTTTATGTCTTTCTTAAGAAACATAACACTATCATTAATTTTATTGGAAATTGTTAACAACTATTAATGATTGCTTGAAGAATTATTAATGGATAATTTACAATAAACTAATGAACATGATTGTATATGAATATAATCCTTATTCCGGCAGAAAGAGTTTCCAAGAGTGTTAACACATAAAAGAAAAGATGGACGAGGTTTTGTATGGTAACTTGAACAATAATATTTCTATATTCTACAGATAATAAAGGCAATAAAGCTGAATGGTACAAATAAGTGAATAACAAAGAGTACAATTAACCTAAGGCGCCAGATAGAAAGAAATAACTATATTAAAACTGTGTCTGAAGTCGATTAAATTGATGGTGTAGTAGAGCTTGGCCTTTGCGTTGATTCGCAATAAAGAGTGCTTCATCAAAAGGCACTGCGGGGAATTATTAAATGATTAAAATTTCAACCAAAGACATTCTAATTGTTATATTGGGATCCACTTCAATTCATTGAATGGATGTCAGATATGGTAAGGAAAAAGGAAAGTCCATTCCGAAGTAGAATTGATGAGATAATTAGATGAAAAGAAAGTCACTAAAGACTTGAAGGTCCTTCAGTCAAAACTTGAACGGATACACAGAACGTAGTAACGATAGCAATATAATGGGTAACGCATTATTACGGCAAATCAATAGAGAACGGGGTGAGAGGCGATGGTTCCCCAACAACGGTGTATAAATCTCTGACTGGTATCAGGGCGCGGTACTTGCGTGGCGGGTAGGGCGACGATGTAGAGATTTTTAGATTTCTGATGAGCACATTTTTTTGTTTAATAAAAACTGGCCTGTTTTTTCTGGATGAAAATCTCATTTAAAACATTCCAACATGTCTGTGACATATCTTTCAATTCTCCTAATATATATATGGTATGTATTTTTGCATAACTACCCACCCACGAAGTAGACCAATATGCCAGTTTGGAGATACCAGCAGCTTATAGATTACGTAACAGGTCAAATGGTCGACTATGAATAGTAGCGTAACTCGACAGCTTGTTTACACATAATGCATAAACTATAGCGTTGTAACTCCTAATACCGAACGTATTTGTACTGAAGTATTTCTTATTTTTTTTTCGCAATGGAGGATGAAATATCCATCGTTGATATTAAGCTATGGGACGTTTAAGGCTTTGAAGGTCTTTCTAAGGGAGCGAGGACTTATATGATAAGCTACGACGATATTTCCCATGTATAATTCATTGGTGCTAACTTTCTATACACTCGCGTAAACACTATGTGACAAATTAACTAACCTTATCGCTCATACTACGAACGCAGTATTATTATCACCCCGGACGTCTTTAGTCCTGAAGTGTAACACATCTTATCCGATGAAGGGCAATATTATTACTTAAATTTCTGAACTACCACAAATAAAAAAATATGTCCATTATCTTAACATTTTCCCAGGAAATTATCGGCTTTTATCTCGTTCAATATAACTACAGTTTGCTCGCAACGACAACAACACAGATTTTAGTATTCACGAATCTTTCCAGATTGATCACACACTCTGCCAGTGTGTAGAAGGCTGACAAGTGTTTCACTTACTGACTGACATATCAAACAATAGTAACTATACTTTCATCGTCTTGTGTATTTGCCGGAAATAATCGTTGCTACTATTGACGAATTAATAATCATTGAAACATGTTGGCTAATAAAACTGCAATAGGATCTATACATAAGTATGGAATAATTTATATTTACAGGAACGACTGGAAAGATATAAAATTGATATAAATGGAAAGATTAGTTGACAAATACTCGTTATTTGGTGGAATATGAGCAGACAAAACTAAAGGCAATCAGAGAGACATAATCCGCGTCTAATAAACTTTGATTTGGTTGATATCATCAACTCTATAATATTTACCATGAACAAAGCTTTGGCGGTAATCCGATCACTTTCGAACTCCACTGCTAAATTTATAAACCACTAAGAAAATAATAGCTTTAATCGTGTTAAATTAATCTCAACGTTTAATCAATACTCTTCAACCTTATTATGTGTCACCAATGTAATGATTTACAGCTTCTTAACCTTTTATACCATAAACATAATTTACTGGATGGGTTATAAGCAAACTACGGGAAAGCCAATTTCCACACCCAGTTATTACATTATTTACTTCACTGCATGCGTAACACCAAACATGAACCAACAAAGAATTTATTTAGTCATAACATTCGTATTATTTCCACTACGGTATTCGTGTATATTGTATCTGAAAGTGTGTAGGATGTTTTGGCATATATTCTTCAATGATAACATTCAAGGACATCTTACATGAATTTGCCAAATATAAGTATAAAATTAATGGCTTGGTTTGTTTATTGGCCAGAAAAAAAGTCACCGTTGTCAGTAGTTGAAGCAGCAACATAACGTCTCTCCTATCCGTCCGTCAGTTGGTGAGTGTGTTGCTTTACGTTATATATCAAGGAAAACAGTTGTTTCCTTTATTTGTTTAAAATAAACATAAACATAATTGTTTGTAGACCTAGTTAACTTTCAAAGCAATCGTAAACCTTGGTATGATAGAGATAATAAAAACAGTAAAGTTGTGAAGTAACTGTACAATCTCAGTAGGTTCAGTTTAAACTGTATATCATGCATAAGTCACTGCTATAGTGTGCAATGTATCAAAGCGAACGCATCAGGCTGATCAAGCAAGTTATAAAACGGATGTATCAAATATTGTAGATCTGTGTGATGGGAAGACTCTAAGACTCAATCCAAAGAAATCTAAGGAAATGGTTTTTGAGAATATAAATATTAAACATGAAGGTCTCGTATCATGTAAGTTAACCAAAATCTCAATTAAAGATGCGGAAGTAGAACGCACTCGTCAAACCGTATATCTAGGTGTTTGTATTGATGATAAACTGAGTTTCACTGGTCATATAAGCAGAATACTGAAACGGGTGTACTTCATAGTCTCAACACTATCGTATATATTTCCATATGTTCATGTTGATGTAAGGAAAAGAGTTTTCACTGCCAATATCTTACCACAATAATATATGCTGTTTCTGCTTTGTATCACTTATTACTAATAAAAGATAATAAGAGAATTATTACTTTTTTAGAGTATTGTTTTAGAATTTGTAATATAGATTTTAACTTTCTTATGAATACTGTAAACAATGCTGCTAAAAATGAGTTCATTAGAAGTGTAAATTGCATACAGAGAAATGACAGACATTCTTTGCATACCGAACTTAACTCTCTACTTCGTAAAAATACTAGGTATAATTTGAGAAACAAAGCAATAACACCAAAATTCAGAATTAATGTGTATAGAAATAGTTTTATCGTGCTGCTATTTATTTAAAAAATGGTAATCTGGCTAATTGATTGCAGACAGCTGCACTTTGTTTTTGTTTTGTCTTTTGTACACTAACATTTTAAAATAATATTTTCTTATTACGTACTCACTTTTGATGTCCTGTTTACAAATATTTATATTTCTACTGGAAATAAATAAATGAAAAAATGCATGTGGGTTTGTCCGAAATACGAGAACGTTTACATAACCTGATATATTGAAACAGCACACATAATCGTAACCGTATTTGAGGACCATTCAAGTTTTGTTTGCATTTTGATTATGTAAAATAAACAGTTCTGTGTTTGATCTTACAAGAAGATGTATTTCGTGATCATCCCTCTTGTAATGGGCTGCTAATTGATGAACCTTTCAAACAATTTGTATTATGTGAGAAACTAATTATAAAAACGACGTGTAATATGGAATTATATAAAACATCTCGCAGTGCATAAACCCTCGCACCATCCGGCGCCTGTCACACCTATACGTGAAGAACATGTCTATTTACAGAACAATTGTAATGATTTTAAAGATACGTCAAGATATTCATTGATTTACCATTCAATTCCCCCCAAAAATACTTTACATAGTAAACATGAAACTAGCAATCTAATTAGGTCTTTATTTTGTGCCACGAGCTTTCACAATTCCCTTGAAGACAATATTTAAAAAAACAGACATACAGTTTACAATAAAATAACCCGATTTAACTATCAAGCTTGAACCGTTTTCATCGTTTAATCTGAGCCTGGCGGAAGTGGGATAACAATAGAACGAGGAGCAGTAATATTAATGGGCGTTTACATTCATCCAAGACCAAGCATGATTGAGCAACTTTGTTAGTATTTGGCACCTCTAGAAGGCTCGATATGGCATCCTCAGGTTTTCTCTGTTGAGGACAGGGATTCTTTTGAATTCCCATTTGCAGGTATGGGGAGAACAATTTATCTATTTTTGTATGTGCCGGTTCCGTATATGGGTACTTTAGCTTTTATTATTAACTCTTCATAATAATTACTATTTATTTTATCTGAATATAACTAGCGATATTTAGGAGTTTTTCGCCCCTGGATATGCAGGGTTTCTGAGACTACTTGTTCTCTCGTAGCGAGTTTAGAACACCCAGTGGAGAAGACCACGGACTGTAGCATTTTGAGACAGTTTTTTGTTTTAACATTACTTTTTTGTTCTTTGTTGTACAAATCAGACTATTGGAAACAACATATTGAAGTTTTTGAATTGATGGGGATCCTATGCTATTGAGCAAATTCTCGTCTACAAAAAATCACTAACTTTCCAACAACTAATAAAGTCAAAATTTACTATTGGTCGCTCTTAGGAAGTGACTCAAGAGTTTTCAGAAAATTCATTATACTGGTAGTCCATCCTCTTGCGAACTAGATGTACAAACTCTGTGCAAACTCTAAACACTATGGCAGACACCGGTCTTTTGGGTTTCTACCAATTTAGCCATATCACGACTAAAGTGAACATTATCTTCACTAGTTGAAAAGACCTGTAACTGAGGGGAAACAAATTCCGAAAGGAAACCAATGGACTATTGGGACCACAGTAGTCCAGTTTGTTCTGTTTTTTGGTTTGTGTTTTTTTGAAAATGTGATGCAAGGCTGCTATTGACAAATTATTGTACACGAACTGAATCCTCGGTACAAAGAATTGCAAAGAATCAGTTAAAAAGAATTAAAATAAAATATTAAAATATTCTTGAACTGGTTCTTTCATTTTTATCATGTAAACAAACTCCCACAAACTATCAATTTTATGATAAATTGTCGTTATTTTGTGTCTGTTTGTCCAATAACCGTGCATGTAATTATCGACCTGTATTGTCACTCAAATCAGTTTTTTTAAACAACATCTTAAAATTTTGCCACAGACATATTGCTTTATTTACATGTCTTACACAGACAATCTGTGATATTGATACATAACCAGTTTCTGTCTGTCCTAGAATGAACATATGAAAGAGTTTATTCGTAGATACCTGCGTCAAAAATATAACGATATTAGCGATTTTATTATTTTTATTATCGTTCATGTACTGTTAATTTTATAACATCTGCTGCAACTTATTTTATTCTTCGATGCTTACTAACAGCTGCTGTACTCGGGGAGGGAGGAGGTTGCTTTCTTATTATTTGTGTTTACTCTTAAATTTTGGAAACATGACAACCTTACAAGAAAACATATTAAAATATGACAGTCACAGTGTCTGAGAAGCTTGTTTACAACTGTCAGCAGTGACGTCACATAGAAGTGGGGGTCATTCTTGCCAGTATCCCTTGGTGCCCCTCCCAGTGCTAGATACAGAATTTCTCAGAACAGTGTTTACATGAAAGAAGTATCAATTGATATCGAAATTATACAAAATAGTCGTCCGTCAGAAATCATGGGTAAATAGAAAAAGAATGCCCTGACGCGAAACATAATCATTTTCTTTTGTTAAAAGATCATTTCCTATTCAGAAGTAGAGGTTTAGGCACTCTAACCCACTCCCCGGATCCGTCTTGCCTATGGAGTCTCATCATTCCTCCCCTTAAGTGTTGCGTACCGTGGTTAGTAAAAGCAATGACAACTGACGAAACGTTTGCGGAAAATTATCGCGGTGATGAAAATGTTCTTTCCATTTTGTTTTATATGATATTCGATGACATTTGTGGTTGCTTTCTTCTTTAACTAAACACCCAACAAAATAGTCGGATGAATAACTGATATTTGAAGCGAAATGTAGAATTTATCTTTTTTTTTATACTAATGGAACTTACAAAATATATGGACAAAGTATAAACTTTAGTCTGTACTGACAAAGGGACTGCCATTCGATTAAGTTGGGCACATGAGCAATTTGAGGCAATGCGACTAAGCAATCGGTGTCACAGGAAACATTTAATATTTAGAAATAGCCGCAACCTTAATGGTCCATTTTGTTTTCCTAATATTTCGTTAGTTCATAGGCTAAATTAGCATATATCTTTCGATACATTATCCGAGTACTTAGGGGTAGAGAAAATCTTGGTGCCGATTTTTTTAGTAGTATTTTTGTAGTATGTGTTAGTAGTAGTATTATATTTTGGAAAAAATATATAAATAAAAATATAAACAAATAAAATAAATAAACATGACATCTATTTTGGCTTCCTTATATTTCGTTAGTTCATAGGCTAAATTAGCATATATCTAGCCGAAGGTTAGAAGGTCATTTCGGTTAGTAAATTTAACAGGTATAGTCCTTATTGGCACATTGCCAAGGTTCTGGATTCGATCCCAGGCCAGGTCATAGATATGTGGGTTTTCCATCCAAGAGCAATCTACGGTTTGCCCATCTGAAATGACTTTCTAAATTAAAAGATTCCAAATTTGAGTTTGAAAAAGTTTGAACTGGAAGCCACCCGACGTGTAAGTTGTAATCCATAAGCCTCATCGGGCTTCTCCCATGTACATTAGTGGTCGCCTAAATGTCGTAAAAATAAGTGCCTCATATGGACAATACAAGACAAAAGACGTAAACAAGAACAAGAACAATATATTGATGTTTCTCTTACTTTCATGTATTTGCCAAGATTGGTCTATTAATTTTAATGCCACAAATTGGGTTAAGTGAATTTCAGTTTATGGTTCTTATAGTTATTTGTTTTCAATTTTAAGATTAAATTAGTAACAGTTGATTTTTCAAGAGTAACTTCAGATGCTTTACTTATTATTCAAAAAATATTGAATTATTATTCAAACCACCGGAAGATAGATGTATATTAGTTACAGTGTCATATTTCTTCTCTTCAAACTTCACCACTACATCACCACATTTTGAATTCATATCTTTGAAGCTAATTGACGGTTCGAGGACGTAATTTCATTTCTGTATATTTCACGTTGTAACGACCTCCTGGGAGTTGATACCATTGAATGGTTTTGTAAGAGTCATGTCTGTCGAAGTAGAGACCGTTAATGTGAGAATAGTAATAACAATGATTAAACCACCAGCCTCCATGATAATAAGATGCACAGTTATAACTACTAGTTCTGTCGTTGTCGCGGTCCCAGGTAGAGAAGGACATGTTTCTATTATATGTACCCAAGTTGTCATTATCTAGAAAGAAGAAGAAGCAGAAATATCGTTGAAACTTTCCAAATGAGAAACACTTAATGGAAGTTATAACTTCTGAATTGAATCTGTGACTTTTTAGCTATACTTATGAATTGATTACATGTATTTTTTTTAAGCCTCGACTCAGAAATAAGGAAACATGTCTGAAGTTTACATTAATATCATTTTCCATCCACCTCTTTGGTTTTTATGCACTTAATGTCTACTTAACATCAAATAAGGCTACTATTTTCGGATTTTTCATCTGCCAAACCGTATTTTTTTGTGTCTTCTTGATATTATGACAAACATATCAATGGTTTCATGAATGCGTTAAAATTTGTTGTTATCGTTTTCAACCGTTTCCCGTTTACTCCACTTATAGCTACATGAAGTGCTGGTCTGTACCTTCCTTTAGAATTCTGACCAAATGATCTCATTTTAACCATTGAGTAATCATCTTTAGAAGTTTTAAATCAATGCAAACATTGGTGTCCCACAAATGTAATATTTCATTGAGAAACCTTGAAATTGATGATAACTTTCATCTTCCCTGGTGCGGCTTCACAGGAATAAGGTAACATGCTAATTATTTATATATACGTTATCAGTCATCTAACGGTCAAAACTGGTAACGCCTAAATGTAGAAAGGATTTTGCTCATAATTCAAGTTGTTTTGTTTTCCTTCTTGTTCATCAGCTAATGATATTGCTAATGAAAAGTGATGAAATTTGAAATTAGCTATACCAGAGTTATTCATTTCTTATTCTTTTAAAGTACATTCTTTTCTTGTTGTTTATTTGAATATCGATTATTCTTTCGAAATTATTTCCATGAAAATAACTCATATTTCACAACTTTGTGTGATAATTCAATATTATAATACTAACTGTGCACAACTAACGAAGAACAGCACAACGTTGCTTGCTCATTTCTAAATGGTTTTATTTTACCTTCATTTTAGTCTTTCTATAAAGGATGGTACGTGGTGACATATAAATTTACTTTAAGTGGCTGAGCTGTGTAAACCATTACCTTGCGCTACTCGTCAAACAGTCAATGGTCTCAATTAACCTCAAGGAAACATTTTCATACACATTTTGAATGTTCACTTAAAGCAAATTAATAAGTGTTTTCACTCTTTTGAAACTCACTTTTCAAGGGATTAGTGATCTGTTTTACTTAGAAATAAATTTGATATGGCAGACATAAACATCTTAGAATGACCTCATAAAGTTAACATCCAATTGCTAATGGCATATGTCAACCGTAATTCATTAGCCGTGTTTTCCATTCGGATAATAAAATGTTCGAAATTCAATTTGGGGAGAATGGAAGCACTAAATGAACGGAGTATAAATATTTCAACAAGTGATAATAGAAATATTGTACATTAAGCTTTAATATTTCTATTATGAAAGGAAAGACTTTCAACGGATGTCTAATTTAAAGCTCGAATTGTGAGCCTCAAGGCCCTCCTGGTCCATTAAGCGAATGTTCCTTTCGGATAATTACATGTTACGAAAATTCAATTTGACAACAGCAGCATTAAATAAACTAAGTATCAATATTTCAACAAGTGATGATATATGCATTGCACAATAATAGTGGGTGTTATCTCGTGCTTCGATGCACGTTTCTTTAAATGACAGTTTTAATATTTCTTATTATTAAAGGTAGGACTTAAGACGGATGTCTAAATCGAAGCTCGAGTTGTAAGCCACAAGGCCCTCGTGATCGGAAAGACTTTAGATAAAATGAAAACCTGTTTAACAGCTCACCTTGTTAAGCAGACTATGCATGTTGTATGAAGCGTTCGAATTGATATGTAAATGTTAATTAGGGGTAATTTGAATGAACTATAAGTTGCAATAAATTTACTAACTTGCTGTGCTTTCAGGCAGATAGGTTCCAAGATCTGTCATTCTATATTTACTGATTTCATCGCTGATCCTGAAGAGGTCGTACTTGGCAAAGTAAGAATTACCATTCCTGCTGACCAGGTCGATACGTAGCTCGTAGTCACCTTGGTTAGTCAAGTAGGATAACTTGTCGTTACCGAGCCAAAATTCCCGTTGTAAATACCCAAAGCCGTCTTTGTAGTCGTCCCAACGTCGGTAAAAATCCACAGCACCATCAATTCTACGTTGAAATACCTGTTGGGGAAAAACAGGTATGATTTCAATGATCAATTCCAATGAGTTAAACTACATAATTGTCATATAAAGGCTGATATATATTAAATGTCATTCGAACATGTCTACAGTATACGTACACATACCTTTTGTAGCAAGTATTTCATTTTCTGGAAGTGAATCAAGAAGTATTTCTCTATTCATTGTTTGTCGATGATTGCAATAATATACACCTAACATCAATGTTGGACAACGAAGACAAAACATCAGGATTTGAAATTCCGATCTTTAGAGACATTTTTTTTAGAAACAAACTCGCAAAATGAGCAACAGATTGTCAATCTATTTTCTTGATACATGTTCCCCTTGAGGAGGATCTCAAAAATATATAAAGGCAAGACTGTATGGTTGCCATATATATCCTGCATCCATTTTTTATTTGATAAATCAACACATTAATAACAGGTTAATGTACAATATCCCACCCCAAAAACAGAAAAAAAACATCTTGAACCAGGGAGTTGTTATGGAACTCCCTGCTTGAACTCACCGTCCATCCGCCTCCATCTATTGAATTATTACAGTGGACGTTAAACGGTTCTGGAGCACCGTCGGGCTGAATCATGAAAATACCAGATTCAGTTTGATCATCACATTGTTCATAGGCTTCCTTGCAATCTCTCGGATACTGAGGCTCTTGGTAGTAGAAGTAAGAGGAACCTGATAAAATAGCCGTCGAGGGAAAATACAAAAATGTGTTGTAAAAAACTTTCGAAATAACCAGATTAACCAGATTTAAGTAATTCAGAGATATGATGCCCTCTTCAAAAAGGGATAGTGTCCAATTTGTTTGCCTTTACATCGAAGCATTTGAATACAAACTAAAATGTGTCTTTTAATGTTGCAGGCCAGACACTAACAGTTAATTTTCGTAATAGCTAAGTTTTCGTAATAGCTAATATTCGTAATAGATAATATTTACATAACTCGATTTCTCAAAACACTTTCTTTAAACTTGAAGGCTAGATAGCAAAAGCAAATCCTTATCACAGGTTCGATGTTTTATACTAAAACTTTCTGGAATTAAATCTCAAGAATTAACACTGTTACCAATTCAAAACAAAAAAAAATAACTTAATAGTTAACTTTTGAAACAATTACTTACTTTCAGTTTCTCTTCTTTGTCTGTTTCTACTTATCTTTTCAGAAGGTCCCAGATCATTCTGTGAACATTTCAACAAATCAACAAAATGAGAAGTTCTTTGTA
This sequence comes from Apostichopus californicus, assembly GCA_020650975.1. NCBI lineage: Eukaryota > Metazoa > Echinodermata > Holothuroidea > Aspidochirotida > Stichopodidae > Apostichopus > Apostichopus californicus. Next base: position 21,540 of record JAIPMN010019882.1, read on the forward strand.
GATCAAATGTTATTTAGGTATCATAGATTCGACGATGGATTCGAAAGGAAACTTGTTAGGTAAGTTACTGTTCGTTTTAATAACACAACTATAAAATATGTTATTCGTGGCGCATTTCACCTCAAAACAAATATGTAGTCTGTTCTAAATAAGATCACGAAATCGGTTGATGTTTTAAAATCGCTGATCAATATATTGTAGTAAAACTGACAAAGAATTGCAAATATAAAAGAAGACTATACCTTGTTTGATCTGATTTTCATATTTTTAAATTTGGGCAATAATTATAGCATTACGATTACTATGATAAAAATAAAAGATTTTGTTAAAATCTTCATCTGGGGACACTTCTAAAAATTAAATATAAGTGCTCAAATATCGCTAATATTTTCGACATAGTTTACAATTCTGTTTACTGTTGATTTGGTTTTTAATTTTATACGTCGAAAGTTATTATTTAACATGTCAATAATTACTCATAATGAGATTTCAGTTGTCCAAATTTGGTTACCAAGTGAAAGAAGAACAGCGATTAATTAACTTATGCCGTTTTTTTTTATAGCAGTGTTAATAAAATGCAAATTTACGGATTGAAAATAATCCAAAACATGTTGTATGGTAATTAATTAAATAATATGATTATTTGTACTAATAACCTACATTTGTTTTATGGGAATAAATTATAACATCGAACATTTATTTTTAAGTGAGAAAGCTGCAATATATAATATATTTATGAGAAAATATTCTCCGTAAAACACAACCGAAACGCACAGCCAAGTTTAGGTGAAGGTTTATGATGAAAATATAAATTTTATCAGCGTATTTGTTTACGCTGCGATAGTTCTCAACATATTTTTTTAAAGAGTATCAAGTTACTATAGTCCATAACATAAAGATGGTAATCTCAAATAAAAAAAAATGGCTAGATGACCATTATAAATCAGCTGCATATTTCTTAACTTTAAAATGTAAATAAAACAACATATTAAAGTAACAAAAAGAAATCAGTCTCTTCATTATTATCCTACTTTTTTGGGAGCTTTTACCATGTTTCTACAATCTTAGTGTTTTTTCAACAGACAAATCTTTAGAAACCTATGGCGGAAACATGTTTAAATAAGAGTTCAATTTAATTGCTTACCAATGAAATAATTAATTATTCTTTGTATTACTTTCTAAATATATCACATACTACACAATGTCCATTAAAACAGTCGAACAAAGTAAGTATTTCTCTTTTTATGTCAAATGTTGATCCAATCAAACAATCGCAAGAGTAAGTATTGGAAAAGGCACAACAACTAGAATTTGACATAGGTTAACGATTTCAGAAAGTTAAACTAATAAAATAAAATTAATTTGACCAGATGGCAATAGGAACAGGCACAGGGAATATAAACAATATTCGCGACAAGATAATTGCGTGGATGGAAAGTGCAATTTACCCATTCTATATCATATTTAAAGCAAAAATCGTATTTATAACATTATCTATAAGGCATGTTTCTTTTATTGGTTTTAGTATCATTAATGGATCTTTATAGACTAGGAATCATACCAAGTTCCCTCAGAATCAATCCCAGATAAATAGACATACTTCATTTACAGATAAAGACAGCGGAGAGGTTCAACTGAGAGATGTTGTATATCAATTAACAATACACTCAATATGAACCGAAAACAAGAACAGAACATCGGAAGAGTGCGACAAGGTAAATTGCGTGTATGGAGAGAGAAGTTAGCCCATTCTTTAATATCTTTCAGGAAACTCGCATTAATTAACATGATACAGAAGACATGTTTGTTTTTAAGCAATTAACAAAGGTATAATATAATATATTAAAATAAGAAATATGTTTATAGGGACCTTTTTGAGTTTGGGTTTTGATACCATTTATTGATCTCAAAGTTTCAAACTTTATTGTGGTCATTAAAAACATACATTCAACGGTTACATTAACGATTGGAAGTGCACTGCTATTTTTTTTTCAAGTGTCGATGGATTATTCAAAATGTATTAAATAAATACGAAAAACCTAAATTTAATTTTAAATTTAAAGAGTTCATATTTTCAAACAGATCGTATTTTGAACAATTTATGAGTCAACCAAATTGAAAGGAACGTAAGAAAAATTTTCATATTAAGTACAGATTTAGTATTACGAATCAACAAGTTAAAGTATACACGAAGGTATGGGAAAGATAATCTTCCAAATGTGGTTTTATGTTTGTATTTCTAATTACTTACTCTCTATTATTTTTAAAATAATTTTAAACTTGCTGATCTATATATTGTAGTGAAAAAGACAAAGAATTGCTAAAATAAAAGAAGAAGACTATATCTTGTTTGATATGATTTCTATATGTTTTTTTTTCAGTTGTCATCAAATCGCGTCGAAACGTGGTTACCAAATGAAAAGATAGAGATCGAGAAATCAATTCACATATGCCGTTATTTTTCTTAAGGCAATGTGAATAGATGAAAAATTACAGATTGAAGATACTCAAAAATTGTGTATGGTATTTAATTAATTATTGGATTATCAATATGAATATTACTGATAGTCTTCATTTGTTATGGGAATAAATTATAACATCGAAAATTTATTTTTTGAATAAATAATTTCTTCTTTGAAAATTATTTAGGATTTCAGCTAAAACTTACTTTAGTTAACGGAACGTATCATTTGCTATTTTTGGCTGCAGTGTGTGAATATTTCCTACACCATTTCTTAATTCTAGTCTTGAATTGATATCATCGCTGGAGTACAAGTTGATTTGTACGTCATATTTTAGTATAACGTTACAACCGATGTTCATTACAAAGTATCAGATCTATTAACGTTTTTTGGTGTAACATAATTTGACATGCTTTCCAGTTTCAGCGGCAAGAATAGATAAAATAAATTAGCTACAATCTTAACCATAAAGATGAGTTTAGATATTGTTATAAATATTTAATACAAATGCAAAACGCACTAAATCACAGACTACATGCCTGTCTTCAAACAAGCTATTTAGAATACATTTCATTAATTCTTTCCATTCACCACTAGATTTAAATTTACGATTCTGAGAATTTGTTGGAACGAGACCCGTTTATTAAGAGAGCTTGCTTCAAATCAATCTTAAATTGAAATATTCGGAAAATCACATACTTCTATTTAAAATATGTTTGAGCTGGGAATGAATAATGCAGTATTTAATTTACATTGTAAAATTAAAACAATGTGTTACAAGTCTTTAGTCTGTGTTTTTGTAAGTTATACAACTTGTTGTGGCTGATAAATATTTAGTAAATCGTTCACATTTCTTTGATAAACAAGATAGTATCATTCTTTCTTCCTTTTTTTCTGTCTGTAAGTTACAAATGTAACACTGACGGGGAACAATTTAGAACTTACTTCAAATTAAAGACTAGCGGATTAAAGGTTAGTATAACCTGTTATAGTTTGTGACTAATTTATTAAGAAAATCGCTCTTGTTTGGAAAAACTAACTCTTATAAAAAGAAAATCATATAAATATTTGGGAATATAGTTAAGCGTTGAAAGGATACCTAGATTATTATAATACAGAGTTGCTTCATATATCTGTTTTTGTCTTGCTTTAGTTATAGGTCGTCTATTTTTAAGTGCTTTGAAAAAATGCTTTGCAAGTTTAAGTTTTGCTGCAGCTTAGCATAAATAAGCTTCGAAAAGAAGTTAAAGAACAGTAAGCAGAGAGATTATATGTTAAAATAAAGACTTGGTACCAAAATGTGAAACGTTTTATGAAACGCGGAAATATTTGAAGACTTACCACCTGTCCCGATGATTCGGTGAAATCCAACCGTTGCAGGCAAACACCAAAGACGCACAAACACAGCAACGTCAACTTCATTTTTTTTATGGTTTGAAGCGATGAACTTTATAGAATGAAGTGATCTAGAGAGAGTCTATCAGCAGAATGAAGAAATCTCAACTAAACACGATACATCTTATGAATCAAGGAAACAGTTGACAAGACTAAGGAGACCTTGAATTATCTCATATAATGATAATGAATATTCATAAGCTTCAATTGTTATGAAGATAAACCTGGATTTGAAAAAAAAAATGGTTCAGATCTTAATGGAAATGTTATCATGTGCTTTATTTATATTCAATTGTCATTATTCCACAATACCAACTTTAAGCTTGTATTGTTTTGTTTTTTGTACAAAATGGTGAACTTGATGTGGTGGTTGGTGTTAGAACCGTAGATAGGATGTTGAAAGATAGATACTACTTTACATATACTCATGAATTATGTATGAGATCGTCATCAAGCAGGTTTGGAACAAGTTAAAGTTGTACGCATACACAGAAGAGAAGAATTGATCTCTTTTTATTATGAGTAGTGAAAAGGAACATTAGCAATCTGGCAGCATTCAAACAGTGCGCCATTAGATCGTGTTTGGGTAGCATACTGCAGTATGTGATGTGAATGAAACAATAGTCGGGTTTTGTTTTCTACATAAAAACACAGACTTTGTATGTCGTCAACACTGTTGTCATTTTTGGATTTTCTCATCTTGTCTGTTGTCTTGAAAATGAAGACTTCTTTTCTGACATAACGTGTTATGGCGACATACATTGAACACATTAAAAGATTTGTTTATACTGATTCTTTTTGCTATAAATATTGGTACTCGGAGTTATACGAGTCACCATGCAATATGAGTCTTAAAGTGATATCAGTCCTTATGTTATCCGGTATGAATCCTAACGTGATAATATTAATCCCCATGTTATCCGGTTTGAATCCTAACGTGATGATATCAGTCCTCATGCTAGACGGTATGAATCCTATCTTGATATCAGTCCTCGGGTGATGCAACTTTTGTGTCGGTATTTACAAGGGAAGATATGAGAAGTATTCCAGATTTTCAGGGGGGAAGTGATAGTCCTAAACTGGATACGGTCTTATTTTCGGATGAGGTTGTCTTAATGGAGTTGCTTCGTCTAAATGTTGCTAAAGCTTCTGGACCTGATGCAATCCATCGGTATTTGTTGAAGACTTTTGCACACCATTTCTGCGTTCCATTCTCATTGGTTTAAAGTAAATTTATGAATGAAGATTATGTTCCTAAGGACTGGAGATGTGCTTATATTACCCTTATTTTCAAGAAGGTTGATAAGTCTAAGCCCTTTAATTATAGGCCCGTTAGCCTCACTAGTGTTGTTTGTAAGGTTATTGAGTCTATTGTTAAAAAGTCTATGGTCAGTCACTTCAGCTGTCAGTCTTTGATCAGAGAGTCTCAACATGGTTTTGTCATAAAAAGGTCTTGTCTCACTAATATTCTTGACTTTATGGAAGATGTAACAAGCTAACTGAATAGGCAGAAGTATGTAGATGTTGTGTTCCTGGATTTCCAGAAGGCCTTTGATAAAGTTTCCCACCAGCGGCTTTTACTTAGGCTGAAGAGTATGGGTGTCAATGGGAATTTACTGTCTTGTATCGAGAATTGGCTTGGTAATAGGAAACAGAGGGTGGTAATTTAAAGGCTGTGCTTCTTCTTGGTAGGACGTTACTAGTGGGGTTCCACAGGGGTCTGTTTTCTGTCCCTTGTTGTTTGTTGCCTATATAAATGACATTGACGGAGATATTTTGTGTACAGCTAAGAAGTTTGCTGATGACACCAAATTGTATTCTGATGTCTCTTCCAAAAGCGATTCTGAGAAATTTCAAACGTATTTAAATAAGGTTTTTTCCTGGTCTCAGGGATGGCAAATGCTTTTTAATAATGATAAATGCAAGGTAT
>JAIPMN010019883.1:909-15059 GCA_020650975.1 Apostichopus californicus
AGAGAGGACGTAAATGAGGAGGTGAGATGGAGAAAGCCGAATTAGAAGAGAACGTAAAGGAAATAAAAGTAACTGGTAGTATTTGAAAGCAGAGGTTCGTTTAGACACGTACGGTATATATGAATATATGGAATACTGCAGTCATTTTATTACCCTCTTCGTTGCTCACATACAGAATGCAGTGTTGAGGGACAGAGCGGGGGTGGTGTGCAGGGGTGAGGCGGGGGGGGGGGGAGGGTGGAGTGGTTGAACAACCGTTTTTTCCTCTTTATTTCGAACAATGATACTTAAAAATAATTATTCTTGCCAAAGGTCAAACTTGCCGAATCACTAACTACGAACTAAAATTATATAGTATTAATAATAAAATGTGAACAAAACAAATTTACCGATATTTTTTTTCTTCAAATTACATCTACCAGAAAAGGCGACCGTATCTATTTATTTATATTTCAGTAAAAGTAAAAGTTATAAAGATGTCATTTGATTTTCTTAACAATTCCTAGTATTAGTATAAATCCATTTTGCAACTATACGCACCTTTAATCAATTTTAATAAAATCTTTAAGTATAGAATGGACGGGGGAAACATCCTCCCCGTAGCCCCTTTCCCCAAACCACGACACCCCTCCTCACCCACTTGAGTGTCGCCAAGGTCATAAAGGTGGAAAGTGGGCCACCAATTAAGCAACAATGATTGAATACTATAGGCTTTTAATGCTACCATCATCATAAATTCTAATCTCTCTCCCCCTCTCTCTATCTATAGATGATATTTACAGCTATTGTGATATTTATGCATAGTCAGAATCATACAGTATATATTTGCATTTTCGACATTTTCGTTGTCCTTCCCCTCCCCCTCCCCAACATCTTCCACTCCCCCTCCCCAACATCCTTTCTATACCCTTTTATATAGAATTAACTCCCCTCAGCACAACATTCGCTACACTGGGACAAAACTATATATATATATACCGGTACCTTTCCTAAGTACACATAGTGCCGTATTTATGTTCTTTATTCTTTATGTTCTTTATGTTCAGAATTCTATATGTTCAGAAAGCCCTTAAATACTATATACTATATACTTAAAGTAGCTATATGTAACTTGCAGATTGTTGTTCATTTTATTCTCATTTTACTCTTCTCTCTATTTTGTTGTTGTTGTTGTTTGTTTTCTCTTTGTTTATTGTTGTATTTGTTTTGTCTTTTTCCTATTTATGCATAATTAAATATCGTATTTATAAGGTCACATGACCTTCTGTTAAGTTCCTCTGAACTCTGAACTCTTTTCTCGTACTCATTGACTGTTGTGTTGATTTAAATAAATATGTTCAAATAAATGTGTTCAATAATAAATTTACTATCATTATAAATATCTTTCATTTACATCGGCGATAATACTTAATTACTCTGACGAGGATGTCCTTATAATGTTATCAGTGGTGTAACTAGGCCGGTGCGAACTCTCTTGGCTTCAGGGGCCGGTTTCAAGAACCGAAAAAAATAAGACCACTGATCGGCTGAAGAAAGTTTTAAAATCATGCAGAAGATTTTATTCACTTTTCTTTTTATGTCTTAAATACTGTTCAAATACAGGTTCTAAAAGTTCTCTCCCGTTATTCAACAAAATGGGAGTTCAAACGAAACGGTTGTTAAATACTTCTTCTTTTTTCTTTGTTCTTTTCCTCTATTGTTGTATTATGCTTATCTGTACTGTTTAAAGGCATTGAAGACTCGCCCGAACCGCGTGCCGCGCTCTGAAAAAGTTAACTTTCCGTGGCTTGCAAGTGAAGTTTTTTCTTGTCGCTACAAAATGCAGACAGTAATGAAACGTGAAACCTTGTAATCTTTTATCTAGACCTAAGATGTCCATCGCTGATATGTACACTGTGTGGTGGGTATTGACCGTAGCTGTATGTATTGACTGTACACTAGTGTCTTATTACCGACGGTAGCAAGCTGTGTGTGTATTTTCTGGGATCGATGGTGGTGTTTAACACTTCTGTTACACCTTGTTCGAAAACTAGGTCAGATTACCGGCATGAGACGTTTCTTTGTGCGCAAGTCTTCATACCTTTAACTGTATAAGGGGGACTGCTCGTACAAGCTAATGCTTTTTCAGTCCTACTCCACCACCTTGTTTTATCTTGACGCTGTACATACTCTTCTCTTATTGTTGTGGAAATCAACACAAACTCAAACTCAAAGCATGAGAGTGTCAGATATGGGAGTCTACAGGTGCTAAATATAAAAAAGAACTCCTCACCCAAGCCCAAACCATAACTTGACTTGGTTAAATGTCGATTCTCCTTTGGGAGCCCATTTCTATTATTGCATCAGGGCCAAGTTGCTTATTATTACGTCACTGACTGTTATATATCGTTGCCTAAACCATTAACACTTATGGAGTGTTAGCTCAGTGGTTAACGCCGGTGCCTTCCAATCATAAGGTCCCCGGTTCGAGTCACTCCAAGATTAATGTATGTCGTCCAGTTACAGAGTTGTTGACAATTGACAATTCATAATCATGGACGTTAAATATGAATGTAAGAGACTGACCTCGGTCAGCTTGCGGCTTTGATAAGCCAATGAGGCTTCTTCGCGAGTTCCTGCTTGCAGGAGGATCTAAAATACATACAAATACATACATTAAATTGTACGCATAATTCTTACGATACCTAAGCTAGGTTGACGAAAGGAAAAGGTGTTTAGCGATACTATTTAATTATCATTATCATACGAACCTATTTATCAGTAAATTTGACACCAAAAATTGATCGAATTCAGTGAAAACGACATACTTAAATCTTCGTGTTTAGTGTTTATTTGTTTTCAAGATTTCTTATATATCAAATCATATCGACTGCTGTCAACAATTATAAGAAATACGTTTGTAATTTTACAAATTTAGGACCGTTACTTTGTGTAAAAGAATATTTTTTATCAAATATGTAGAGAATATTTGCCACCAGTATAAACTTATGTGGTAATATCTTAGTTATGTTATTCGTTATGTAAATCTTAAATGATGTAAATGCAATTTTAATTTTAGCTCTAAGTGTATCGCAAGCAAACTGAAAATGTTATCTGTATCTTTACATATATATTATTAAAACTAAAATCTGTCGACTGCACGAGATGTTTTCGTTGTGTGTTATTCTGCCATAGGTTGAAATGAATTTATGAGGCCCGGGTACATATGGGAGGGGGGGGGGAGCAGGGTGTTAGTAGGTTCACCAGGATAAATAATTAGAAACAATTAGAGCTGGTCGGGAGAATATAATTCACTTTCTCATATACAGAGGTCCCATTAAATCATTTTATATTCATAGATCATATCTTTTGTCTTTTATTTAAAAAAAATGATATAAAAGTAACATCGGATAATATTGGAAACCTGTAAGTTAGTATTGTGTTTAAACTTGTCTTACATAATTTTTTGTTAAGCGTAAAGTTACCTTTGAGGCAATAAACTAGTTGTGACGTCACACGCTTGTCCGTATAATGATTATTTCATTTCATTTATTTTTGTTCTATCACAACATAAGTATGACATATAACATATAGAAGGAGATAAGAAACAAAACTTGTGAAAGGAAGTGTACTAAAAAACCCTGCTTGTCGGGTAGTGACACTCCCTGAAAATATACAGAACTTTACAATTAGAAAAGAGGACCCTAAAACACAAACAGAACCACCCCTTCCTCTCCCTTCCCCCACCTCCCCTCCCCAGTTATAATAAGTGCAAGCATTAATTGAGTAGAATTATGCATGTGTTTATACGTTGGTCGATACGATCGTCTGTTTGCTTTCTGGTCACTTCGCCAAACAACCATTTCGCCCAACTGCCATTTCGCCCAACTAGCATGGTCATTTCGCCCAACCAGCATGGTCATTTCGCCCAACCTTGTTGGTCATTCCGACCAACCATTTTACCAGTTAGGTGTTAATCTAGTTCTACAGTGTTAATCTAATGTGATACAAACAAAGGGGAATCGGTCTCCGTAAAAACCTATCAAACCTAACCCCTAAAACACTGATCCATCCAATACCGACTGTAACCAAGACTTGGTAAGGTTGGTCGAAATGGCAGTCACTGGGCGAAATGGTTGTTGGGCGAAGTGACCAGCTTCCGTCTGTTTGAATTGGCTGTACAGCAATCGCTAAATCGATGAACGAAAGTATTCAGGTATAACGAATATTCCATTTTTCATAAAACGAAGATAACAGGAAATGACAAAGTAGTGTCTCTAAAATTGAGTAAAAAACTTTCTCAAAATACTAATCAGGGACAACACAGGCCTAGGGTAGCCACTGCCCCTGCTTTACACCCACCCGCCCGCTAAAAAGTAATACGATTTTCAACGCGATTGCAAAAATTGATTGCATTCGTTTATCTACCGATACTTGCCTTGGGGCCACCACTTCCGCGAAATCCTAGATCCGCTGAGGTAATCCCTTAAATTTAGAAGGGATAATACATTCACGAGAAATCAACGTCAACTTTTCTACTGACACTTTCTAATAAGCATAACACTGCCCCCCCCCCCCGCCCCCATCCCCAGGTTCGTATTCCGTGACCTCTATCGAACGCTACCTGGAGATACATGCATCCCGTAATTTCACATGCTGGATTCTTGGGACTTTTTGCCGTAATTCCATTTCATTATGCAAGTAGTGTTATACAACAATAAATAGAGGGATACGTTGAAACAGCACAACAAACTATACTTTACCACGTTGCTATATAGGGAATTTTAATACCACATTTTTTTATTTGGAACGGATGGAATTTCTTTTGTATTATTCTCGTAATTTCTTGATGGTCTTTCGTCTTACGTCATCGGTCTTTTTGTGAGAAAACTATTTGCCTAGAACTTCATGGATATTTTTCTTTAAAAAAAAATGTGTAAAAGTATAAGTAGGCCTTACATTTCGATCCTATAGCAGGATCTTCTTCAGAGGCTGAATGACAAGGTTATAACAGTAACAGAAGGACAAATACAAGCACAGAATACAGACAGGTTAATGAGAGGGTAGAAAACAAAAGAGATAGATGTAAGAGGATTAGTAGACAAGGGATGGAGAGAGGAAAGAAACCAACAGGGGGAAGAGGAGAGGTAGGAGATAAACTGTAGAGGGTCAAAAAGAGGAAAGTGTGGAGAATAAAGGTGGAAGAGAGCTAGGAGAAGAGGTGTGACAGAGGGGCAAACAAGGGGAGATGGAGGGGGGGGGAGCGGAAGAAAGGTAAGTCATGTCCTTCCTGAATGTTGAGATCATGAGGTTGAATGGTGCGGTGGGTTGCATCTACAGTCTCTCTGCTGAGTCGTACTAGGTCTACCTAAAACGAAAAGAAAAAAAAAGAGAAAGAAACGAAAAAATGCTTAAGAATGCAGAGTAGGTATCGCGATTGAAAACCGCTAATATTTGTCCGTTGGAAACCATCTATTGTTATCGGTTTTTCGTTACGTAAGTTCTGAGGCTAAATCAAAATTAAATTCCTGAGTTCAAGTACTGTGTATGCTAGGGAAGGTGTCCTTAGAGGGATTAGCATACATCTTACTTCTATGAAACAATTAAGAGGACGTCTCATTACTCGTGAATGGGGGAGGTTGCTTGGCAACCCCATCTCAACTGGAATACAATATGTTCAACCATCCGTGGCTAAGAATGAAGTTATGTAAACAAGCTTACCATAACAAGACCAAAGTCAATTAGTTTATGCTTAATGAAAGCTTATTCACAGAGACACGGTAGTTAAAACACTTTGCAGTTATAGTTAAGGGATCCAGGTACTAACACCAGAAAGAAGAAGATGGCAGAAAATACTTCCTCTTGGAATTCTTTCAAATATTTGCGACGATACATTTTATTGATTTTGTTCCTACCATCTTGTAAGTAAAATACATCTCTATGATTTACTATGTCTTTATAACAAATGTAAGTAATCAACTTTAATTCGGGGTTGATACGGATGAATCTCTCTTTGATGGGAGAGTGCCGGGAGATCATTTTATGATCGATCAATAGTGTAATATCACTTTCAACTTCTGGGAGGGAGAGGGTGGTCAGGAAGCTTAAGACCCTGATCCAGGGGTCAAACCGGAACTTGGAGGCCCAAGAATACAAGGCGAGGGTCCGGGGAAATAGGAGATACAGGAATAATGTATTCTCAGTTTTATAATATATATACTTCAAGGAAAATAAAGAGTGCAAAATGGGGGCCCGGTGGCATAACTGTCCCGGGGGACCGACCCTGGCTTTGGACGCAGTTTACCCCCCAGAGTATATAAAATATGATTGCGCCGCTCATTTTAAGTGCGGTCACCCAAATCCTATGCTGACGCCTGAAGCTGATCTGAACATAAACGCAAAACATAAGGCAAACGCAACTATATGCCTTTTGTAGGATCGCCCATCAATGGTTTTACTTGATTCTTGATTATGTCATAATCCAAGAACAAATAAGAGTAAAGAGTAGCAGAAAGTTTTTTGCAAGATGTTCATCTTTAAACAAGTTATACTAAATTTCTTGAAATGGTCCTTTAAGGCTTAATTTAATGATGACATCATCTCCTCAGTGCAAACCTAAATTGTACTGTTAATTAGCAGTTTTTATTAATTGTATAGCAACAACAAACAAACATGATTTCTCTTTTAAACTTCATATAAACAACAGAGCTTGTAGAGGGCTTGAAATACATTGGAAACTGTTATGTTTCTCGAGCCATGAAAGTTTTTTTTTTCTATTGAGTTTTCGCCTTACATCAACCGGTAGCATTTAATAAGTTAAATGCTAAGTAATGTAATTTTGTAAATGTTAAATTTCTCCAGTTTTGTATTTTGGTTTCAGCATGACCGTGCAAATCTTGTGTTGCAAGGTAGTGGTTGTGCATAAACTTTTCATTCATTCATTTCATTCATTCATTCATCAGAACATCTGTCATCCAAACACTGAAATTAAAAGCCACTTGAAATGATAAGCCATATATGTTTGAGGGGACATTTCTCAAGAATAAGATGAAATGTTAACTGGACTGGTAGCAGTGCCTTGTAACAGTCTGCAACATATATCATTTTTTTTTGTATATGAAGTCATTCTTTGAAGATCATAGGTATCCCACCCCCCTCTTTCTTTGTTATTAATATTACTTTCGAAATGTTTTGACATTTTTAAGAAAAAATTGACACGACAATATTCTGAAAAACCTTCTAAATAATTTTTTTCCTGTTTAAAATAGAATCAAAAGACGTTCCTATAGTTTTGCCCAAACACAAAATGCTTTTATTGTAACACTATACCGTGACGCGTTTATTAGCTGGTCACATGTTATTGGCGACATTTGGAACCTAAGTTTAGATCAATTTGATCTCGCCGTCGACTATAGTTTAAAACCTTTGCATACAAATTTAACACACTTTTCCACTGATCGAATTAAGCTAAAACAAAGGAACATGCTACATTTCGGACACAGCGCTGCGATGAAAATTAAATTAATTTATGCTTTTCATCCGAAGAAAGGATTTCTATTTTTTCTTTGGGTGGGGGGGGGGGTTTCAATTTCTGATACTGAGATTCTAAAATGTATTCTTTCATTTTGTAGTTGTACTTACCCAGCCAGCAGAGCATTGGAGGAACCTGGGAAAAATTGCACTCAATAACGCCTTGAATAATAATCTGAATGAAAACGAAGCGAAAAATGTAATTTTATTTTTGGGTGACGGTCTCGATATCCATACCTCTACTGCCAGTAGAATATTCAAAGGACAACTTGTCGGGGAAACTGGCGAAGAAGGCTCTCTGATGTGGGAGACATTCCCGCACGTCGCCCTCTCAAAGGTTTGTTAAGAATTTATAGACATAGTATATATATATATAGGTACCGCACCACTAGTAGAGTAGTGTTCATCCGCTCAAAAGGTTAACCATTGTCAGAGAAAAGAGGTAAAAGTGCCTAAGGTAAAACTTGTTTAAGCATGTTACTGTCATCGTTTGTTCTGCCTTTATATGAAAGAGCATAATTTCAAGTTCAGATGGTGTGAAAATAGGGAGGATCGAAGGTGATATAAACCATTTTATAAAATCTTTTGTTATATAAATGTTGATATTAGAAGGGTGGGGTTTCAGTATGCTTAACTTGCTTCTCTCCTAGCTCAAAATCTAAACGGTCATGACGTATATAATATTTTTACCGCCATGGTGATAATCCCCCAACAGAACTCTATTTGTAGATGCTAATGTGGACCATATGGGACATAGAAAATGTCATTATGTTTATCTCCGAATTTCTACCTTGCTTCTCGGCCTTTTGGTTAAGATCATGTGTAGTATATGTTCCCTTTCGAGGAGAATCGTGATACACACCCGACGATGATCACACAGTCAAAGTTTCAATGCAAGGGGACTGGGATTGAGAGCGGATCAGTCGTTCGGTTGTTTGGTGTTTCGTGCCCAGGTTCTTTCCTGGGTGAATTTTCTTAACAAGTATCATTGTCTAAAATGTATCAATTTGTGTTGCATCGATATGTTGGCATTTTATATCATAACTTCGACTTTCTGTTGACATTTGAAAGAAAAATCAAATGGAGGGGGGGGGGAAGAAATATTCTGTATCCCACTTTTTAAAGTGGGGTGGGGTGGGTGGGTATGGTGGGATGGGAGCGACTCTCTCTTCCACAGTTCCTACAAGTGTAGGTATTTTTACAATCACATGCAAAATGAATATATTAAAATAATAATGAAACAATAATATGAATTAAACTATATTAATAATCATACTATCCGTATTAATTATACTAATTAAACTAATCAATTGAATCATTGTAGTCATGCTAATCAGTTCTATAAAAAATTATGCAAATTAAATTACAATATTAGCATCAAAGACAGTATTCGTACTAATCACAATAACCATATTGATCACGTCAATTATAAATAAATAAAAACATATATATAATACAAAATAGCCTTTCATAAGTTGTCTTTGGAGTATAGCAATATCGAAAATTGTGTTCCAATCTCCCAAAAACATTTAAGTAAATGTAAAATGATCAAGCCTAATTCGTGCCTTTTATGAGAGAATTTATCATTTATTTTGTTTTCGTTTTCTTTATAAGACCTATAACACGAACTCTCAAGTTGCCGACTCTGCCGGTACAGCGACAGCATTTCTTTCCGGAGTAAAAACTAAACTTGGCGTTCTCGGATACGATGACAATATCATATCATCTGACTGCTCTTCCGAAGCAACAGCGGAGAAACTCTACACTGTTTTGGATGACGCAATCACAGCGGGTAAGTTTTAAAGAAGGAGGGCGGCATTTGAGTTAAACTATGTAGTTGGGATGGTAAAGGTATACTAACTACTCAAAAGTGCAGATGAGACGAGATGAGAATAAATAAAGACGAAGTGATGTGAGGAAAAATTGTGAGTTAAGAGAAGTTTAAAATGGTATGCTGCCACTTCTTAACAGTTTGTCTGTCTGTCTATCTGTCTATCTATCTGTCTATCTGTCTGTCTGTATGTTGTATTATGGCACTAAAGCGTGAGACCAGTGATGTAACCAATCCCACTCCCTGAGCCCAGAATAAACAAATGAATCTCTCTGTTATATAAAGTATAGCTGCCAGTTTTCATAGCCATATTTCACATCTCACCACTGGTCACCGTCAACTTACGTATGTAAGGTTATTTGTTATTAGGGTTATTAAGGTTATCTGGGGTTATTTGTAAGTTACGTCACTCCTCTCTTAACTGTTTCCATACGACAAATGAAGTTTAAATTACCTTAACTTACCCAAATTGGTAACGTTTTTAGAATTCCCCCTCTATTAACCTACTTCCTGGTTACCTATACTTTCTCTTCTTTAGTGCTCCTCTCATGTAGTCAATAGCACCCTTTCAATTTGAAAGAAAATCTGTTCCCGTTAAATGCGAAAGAAATAACTAGCTATTAGAATATATCAAACGTCGTTCAACTTGTATTAGCTATGTTTAACTAAAGCTATACCCTTCATGGCAAGAAAACAGACGCTAGTTTCACTACACATCTTCAAATTGATAATTGTTCGCATTATTCACATAAAATGGCACAGACGGAGCAAGGCTTTGACTGACGATTTGGTAAACTAAACACCTAATGCTCCTTTTTATTCTATGATCACTTTTAAACTTAACTATACATTACCATGGAGAGAAAATGTATAAAAATGAAAGCATTTATCCGTTATTTTGGGTTACCATGATAGGCAAATCAACCGGTATTGTGACTACGGCACGGTTAACTCACGCTACCCCGGCAGCAGGCTATGCACATTCCGCTAGCAGAAATTGGGAAAGTGACGTAAATCTTCCCGACGAGGCCAAAGAAAACGGCTGTGTTGACATCGCTGCTCAACTGATAGACTTCGATTTGGGATTAAAGGTACTTTCTTACCCTCTTCATTCTACATACGCACTGTAAGCAACCTAGCTTACAAAATTTGGTATGATTTTAGCATTGCGCCCTCATTTTATACTTCAGGTCAACGATCCGGGATTAAAGGTGTCAGCAATACAACATGTTACATCAATAGAATGCAATAACTTACTATATGTATATATAGTAATGCATACGTGTGCGCGCTTACGCGCGCGCTTACGCTTACGCGCTTACGTGTGCGCTAATTCTTACGTGTGGCGCCTTACAACAATTGCACTTCTACGACTCTTCCGTGTTTTTTCTTACTTTTTATTTTTTTGGTTACTTTGTTATTGACCATCAGGTTGCGATGGGTGGAGGAAGAAGAAACTTCATTCCAGTGACGTCAGCCGACCCGGAATACCCTGATGCAACCGGTTCTAGACAAGATGGTAGAAACTTGACGGATGAATGGCTAGAGGCTAGAATCTCCGCTGATCTAAACGCAGAGTATGTCTGGAAACTTGATGACTTCAATGCTATTGACCCGGAAGTGACGGATGCTCTACTAGGTCAGTTAGGGTCATTTTCGCAGCTGGGATCAAGTTTAAATTCATATTGATATTGTATTGAATCCTTTCGCTCATCTTGTGGGTAGCTTACCGACCATTTAAAAGAAAATATACAACTGTTCAATGAAAAATTATGATATCTTACTGAAGTCTATATCAAAATCATAACAGAAACAATGAAATTAGACATAAACAACTCAAATTATTCCAACATGAAATAAAAGAGGAATCTAAGGAGTTGCGTATATCATCGCAAAAAGCATTCACTGAACAATTGATTATGCATTGCCTACAAAGTTGCCACACCCATCATTCATACACTCCTTTTACACCTTGAGCTTTGACCTCAGTCGCCATGGTAACTATGTACTTTGATAATACTTAACTTGCAGGTTGCAAGTTTATCCAATGTTTGACTTTGTATTCAGAGCAAAAAGTCACTGTTTTGTTTCATTCGACCTTTGACATCTGACCTTCATTCCGAAGGTTTTCAAAACCTCCCTACCCAATTAGGAGGTTATTGGTCGACTGGTAAAGGAGACTTTTACATTTGTAATCACATTATACATTTGACTTTTGACTTCAGTTACCATGATACTTATATAATAGTTTGTATGGTACTTGGTATACCAACTACAGCTGTGAAGTCGTAATTAAATGTTACCCCTTGCCGTTATAGCCACAAATCACAATTTTCTTCACTCGACATCATACTTTAACATTTCGTTGACTTCAGTTACCATGGTAAGAACATATTGTGACAATATTATTTGATTAATTTGACCTATTGACCTTTCGTTCGGAGTGTTTTCTGATCACTAGTTCCCATCTCGGGCACTTTCCTTCAAAGTTTGAAGACAATCGGCCTAACCGTTCAGGGGTGTTTTGACATAAATTTAGACTGAAGGTATGTATTTTACCTTTCACCGCGTGACCTTTGACCTCAGTTAGCACGCTCACCACATACTGTAGTTTGATAGCATAAGATTATAACAAAAAGTTAATTTCAAATATGGCTTACGTAAGTTATGGGTAAACGTTAACTATGATTATGGTGATGTTTTTTCTGATAAAGAAAAGAAATGCTTCAATATGATTTATTATATTAAAATGTCATGTTAATATTAGCTATTTTTTTTCTCGACAGGATTATTTGATAGGAGTCACATGCAGTACGAGAAAAACAGGGCTAGTGACGGGGCAGGGGAGCCCTCTATCGCCGAGATGACAGAGAAAGCCATCCAGATACTCAGTAAAGATGAAGATGGTTTCTTTCTCTTGGTAGAATGTAAGTAGTTACCACCAGTATCATGGTGGAAGGCGGGGGTGGGGAGTGGGGGGAACGAGCGATTCAGATACTCAGTAAAGACCAAGATGTTTTTTTTTCTCTCGGTAGAATGTAAGTGCTTACCGTCAGTTACATGGCGGCGGAAGGGGGAGGGGGAGGGGGAGGGTTGGGGGGGGGGTGAAAAGAAAGCGATTCAGTAAGCAAACAAGCTGAATGTCGCGCCATCATATACCAGTCACATGACGGTCCAAACTGAAATCTGACGTCACACGACGCGAACACTCATTACCTGTGTTCTACTAGGTTACCCAAAATATGTTTATTATTTATTCATACCATGAAATTCCCACACGATCGTTCTCATTCCCTTTCCTAGCTGGTCGTATCGACCATGGTCATCACAACGGTATTGCACACAGCGCCCTCACAGAGACATTGGCTTTTGATGAGGCCGTAGAAAGAGCCTTGGAACTTGTCGATACGGATGACACGTTGGTTATCGTCACCGCTGATCATGGTCACGTGATGTCTATGGCCGGATACCCCTCAAGAGGAAATCCAATTCTAGGTATAGGCTCACAATGTATATATGAACATTTTCCTTTACCTATGAATTGCTAACAAATTTTGTTGTTTCATCCAAACAGTACCAACAAGGGAGCATAAAACTGAATGTATTAGTATCCTATGATGATTCAAGGGAATGTGTAATGGCCCCCTGCCCGCAAAAATCATTTTCATCATTTAAAATTCTGCACTTTCCCATTTACCTAACTCGCCGAAATAGACAGCGTTTTAGCACCGCGCCCCGCTGATCAACTTCCGGTTCATCAGACACTTGCTCTTTATTCCCACATACTTGAGGAACCTTCTCATCCTATATCATTCGATCAACAAAATAACGCGCGCAGAAGGAAGACAAATATATTCGCCATAGAATAAAATACCTCTAGCTGAAGTACGGCAATAATAGCGTCATTCTGTCCAGTATCCATTACTGTGGCTACATGATGACTTCACATGATGACAACTCAAATAAATTCATAACATGTTATCACTACACACCCCTACAACCCAGCTCAGGAACAACGCCCACTCTTTTTCTTCCTTCCTACTTTTCTTGATAAATTCAGGCCTGGTTGATGGAATCAAAGGATCGGATGATCTTCCGTATACGACTCTTGGTTACATGAATGGCTATGGATTTAGAAGAGTGAACCAATCCTTCCATGAAACCGGAAAGAGACCGAACTTAACCGATGTAGATACTGGTAAGCAGGTGTAGCCACCGGCGGAGGGACGGGTAGCCCCCCCCCCCCCCCCACCAAATATCTGTCACCACAACAAAAATCGTCAGCAAAATGTTAGAAAATTTGTCATGCCTAACCCCTAGTAAAGCTATGGGCCACTTTAAAAACAGAAGTCTAGTTACGCCCAGTGGCGTCGTGCCCATTGGGGCCCGGGGGGGCACGGGCCCCCCCAAATTTTGTCAAAGGTGTCATAAAATTTTGTCATAATTTAAAAAAAAAAGTGTTTTCGAACAGTGTCACGACTGAATTTCTTGTAGGGCCAACGAGAAATCGGGCTTCTGTTGACTGCTTAATTGGTCAATGGTAGTTGATATTCAGTCAAACGAAAGAGTTAAATAATTACTGGTTAATAACTTATGAACCAAATGTGCCATCAACGCTGCCATCGTTGAACAATATTATATATACGTAGTCCCAGAGTAAGTGCAACCCGTTACCTTTGCCAATGTCAGTCAATTTTCCACGAAAAAATGGCAAATTTTTCTAAGCCTGTAACAAAGTTCGGAAAGTTAAGATAAATGTAGTGAACAGAGATTATGGGACTCCATGTGAACTTCTTGCAATCAGTTCGCT
>JAIPMN010019885.1:0-15734 GCA_020650975.1 Apostichopus californicus
GACGTCACGCCGCGTTACCGTAAATACAACAATTTTTAGAAAGTTTTTATTACCCTCGAATTTTTGATCGTTTATTTCTCGAGGATGCAAGCTTCGTTTGACACAAATTGGGTATCATTGGAAAGCTACGAGTGTACAGAATACGATGATAAAGAATTTTTTTTTCATTTCATAACCTCTTTAAGAGAGCAAACACTACAAATGATGAAAGATATTAAATCCATGAGTGTTCTCCTGCAATTAGCGCTGTTTCAATCTTTCCTGATCATATGTGGAATATGAAAGAACTGATAAGAAGAGAAAGATGGGTCTGAACAAAAATGTAAACAAATGAAATAGCCTTTCAATAAACAATTTGGAGTAATCATTATAGTTCAGTAGATACTAAACAGATAATAGAACTTATACACATTTTAATCAGAAATCATGTTTTTCAACCTTCTTGGGTAGCGCGTTTACGCGTGTGCAATTGCTGAATGGAGCTTGTAACCTTTCCTTTGTACGTTTTCAGCAAGATTCAGAATTTAACAGTTTATAAAATACTGCACAAAGGTTTGAAATCCACCTGTTCCCAGAAATTTACCACTATCTCATGACTCATTCTCTCTCCCATACACTATTGTTAATACTTTGTACTGTTCTTTACATTACAATCACAGTGTTTCTGTATATACAGTCAATTACACCTAACAACTGACGAAATTAACAAGTGAAATTAAAGGCCCAAAGCTCCAATACCATGTACAGTAATACAAAGAATATAAAGAGATGAAAATTGATACGACTGCCTGCTTCATGAATTGTTTCAATGTACAGAAGTAAAGGACTGCTGAAATATTGTTTTGTTTTTAAAGAAATACAACAAAGAAATGCATTTTATAATTATATCTGTGACAGAACTGATTTAACCTTGCCTTCCAAATGACCATTCAAAAAGCGGTTTCCATGGTAACAAGAGAACTTACCAATACATTCCTCTTGAGATCCATACACCAGTTATCTAATTGTGAAGCCATCCTGGCTATATCTGGATCTACGACAGGTGACTGGATGCTACTCTCCGGAGTATCAACAACTGTGCTATCGGAGGACCTATCTGAAGATGTAGGCGTCTCAAATGTTCCCGGAGCCGAAAATGGTCTTTGAGGGGTTTGTTCAGCTGAAAAAATTAAGAATTATTATTTTACCATCTTTCGTCAAGAGTCCCTCTTTAAAACTGAGATAATTTAAGCTGTGCTTGCTGTATACAAATTTATTACTTTCTTTAATCAATAAAATTTCAAATCTATGAATTTTGGGACAAAGGACAACTTTATGCAAATGTAACAGAGCGCAGTTAAATGCTTTTCCTGATAAATGGCAGCTGCATGCACTACCGTACTGACTTGTAAACAAATAACCAATGCTGCAGATATGAATTACTGTACACTGGCAGGGAATACTTCAGTGTTTTGCATAGCAATTTGATCTTGTATTAATTTACACAATAGCACTATATGGTTTTATATATACAAAACCAACTATACTTCTTTGGATTTGTTTAGCCCTTCAGTCACATTTGCATAACAATTTGCTGTACTGGATAAATTATTCCCTGGGAGGTACTTTATATGTACCCCCCCCCATTCCCCCTAGGGCCAACAGTTTCTGAATGCAGAAGTGAAATTTGAGTTTTTAGCCTAATGCCTTCATCTTAAAGCTAAGAGAGCTATTTAGTGTTTACTATATAGCCCTACATAGGCTATGTAACTTTGCAACGAAAAGTTACTAATTTCCAAAGCAAACACGGCAATAGCAGTGCAGCAGTTTCAGTAATCATCTAGAGGCCACTTTGTGACATAGCATGCCCCAACAGATAATATTCTTAGAGTGAATATAAAAATATTTGTAGTGCTCCTGTGGTGGATACAACTTCCTGTGAACTCTCCAGTTTAGTTTGACTCCCATACTGTTGAATCTTGTGAGGAACTACACATGATTGATAGCATATAGTTCAGTTACAATGTGCAGGGAAGTGCTTAGGAATATTTGAGTGCCGGGCGGATTTGTGCAGAACATAGTGTGATCCATGTCCTGGGAAAGGGTCTCAGGGGTGAGAGTTCCCCTCCGCTCTGGAACATTTTCGCAAATGAAGTATGCTTAGATGGCAAATGGTGCTATCTTTTTCCTATTCTGGCGCTAAGTTCTGTGCCAAGTATTCACCCATGTTTTGGTAAATGGTAAAATTTGTTAATTTAATCATAAAAAAAAGTGCCAGGCAGAAATGTTTAAAACACTGCTTGTGCATTCAGAATTGACAAACGCAGCCGTCTGGCGTGAGCACATCCCTGAATTTGTAATAATAAAGACTGTACCCAAAAGAGGAGGATAAGGATGAGCAAGGGGTCTGTGCATCCTCTTGATTGAGGCCTCTGAATCTTCCTGGACATCCTGGCTGGAGATACTGGAGCCTCGTTGTGCTATCACACTCTGCTTGCCATCCTCTTTTACACTTTCAATGTCACTTTTCTCTGATTCTAGACATAATAAAAGAAAAATGGGATGCATATATCATAGATATGATTCATATTAAATCTCAATCACTCACAAGGACAATGACATCAACTTATAAGTTGCAAAAAGAGTCATTGGAACAGAAAAGTTGAGCTATTGCTACTGTAGCTAGTGCGTGCCAGTAAATGTAAACTTCCCACTTATTTACCTTTTACTTTTTTTCTGGAGGGGGGGGGGAGAGGGGGAGGGAAGAGTGAGTTCCACTTGATCCCTGAAGATATAAGATAAACTATGAAATACTCATGGTTTAAATGTTCCACAATTTCTGAATTAAGTAGGTTTCCTGTACATCATCTTACCTGTTGATGTATCTTTGTAGGGGAAAGGATCTCCCATTTGGGGTTTGATAGGATATGCTGCTGCCTCTGCTAGAGTCTTTGGCAAACTTGAGGGATCAAAATGTGGTGTAATAACAGCATATTTGAGGAGTTCGTTGTATTCATCTTGCAGAGCTGATGACACAGAACTTCCCGGTGATTCTGAGGGTAACATTAGACTGCTGGATTCTTCCGAAGATGACATCTTGCTTTGTAATGTAGATAGTACTTTATCTCTGTCTGTTATAAAGTGTTTCTGCAAAGTTTGATGATATTATAGAATGCCTGTTGAAACAGCAGCCTGCACTGTTAAGATGCAAAAAAAGATGATGTTAATAATACACAATACTGCTGTATGTGTAGAAATTTTGTGGTAATTTGAAACAACATTCTTATTAGTATACAGTAGTACTTGTCAACAACATAAAACCAACTGGCAAATTATCAACAAATTTGAAAACAGAATGTAAAGAAAATATTTATATTTTTGCTATCATACAGTATATTTGCATCCAAAGCTTTGCAAATGGCAGGCACGAGGCACTTTTTACTTTCTTTTTCACTGTTTCTAGTTACAAGCTTCTTCCAGAATTCATTGCAATGAAATACCAATATAGCCAATTGTAATGTTAGGACCTGCGCTGTATTTAGTGCTACTGATATAGCCTACTGTATAGTACATGTATGTACTGTAGCCTACTGTGGTCCTGCATACTGTACATAGACCAAGCCATATCAATCATGCAAATCTCTTAAATGGCAACTATTGCAGGTGAGTTTAATTAAAGTTTAAATGTGTAATTTACCCTTTTACTACAAGCCTGTTTGACGATTAAAAACTTGCATTTGTGTGATTGGTGTGCTTATTCTTGATGTTTTATAAATGAAAACTTTCATTTGGAGTCGTTGGAACCCTCTGGAAGTGGAAACTTTCATTCCCATTGCCTGAGTAGCATTGACACTTCAGTTGCTGCGTTTAAATGTAAAATTGAATTTTCTTGGCACACAACTATATGGTAAGCACTAAGCAGCTCTAGGCTAACTAGAAACAGCGAAAAATTGCTGCCATGGAAAAGGGAAGTACTGAGCTTATAATTTTGAATTTTGCACATATGCCTAGGCTAGGCCAGTTACCCACATGCAGTATACAGGATATTAACAATTTCGAGGAAGCAATAAACCTTGCGCAAGATCGTGATACGTGGCGGGGGTTAATCACTGAGCATGTCGGATAGACGAGACGCAACTTACTTGTACTAGGCTACAGTATACAGGATATAAACTATTCTGTAGACTTGTGTCAATGAAATGGCTCCAACCAAGTGGCTTGTCTATTCCGCCACAACTTGACATGAGGCCTAGCAGTATTATTCGTACGCATCTTGGCATGGTCTGTTGTTACAGTTTACACATGTATGTAACATATTCATAATATTAATTAGGCCTAACTGTTAGTCTTCACTCTATGTAGAGCTGTACGAGGTAGTCAAGACTCCACGGTAGGCCAACCGCAGTGTAACAACGTCAAAGATAACCTGTGTCACCAGTCCTCCGTTAGATTCCAACCTCAACAGCAATTTGTTAGGCAAGTGTTAGACTACTGCAGGTCTATGATAGGAACAAGCCTAACTTACGATACTAACCTGCAAAATGATTGAAATGTTTGGTTAATAGTATTACGAGACGCATCCCAATAAAATCACAAATAAGGTTTGCACATCGTTCGTGGAATACGTCTATTTCCGTACTTACAACAATGGCTTGGCAACAAGCAGACTTCACATCTAGAGTTGTGTTCGAAAACTAGGAGGCGGAGCTACGGTACGAAAGCTTGCACGTAATTGGCTGACGGAATACGTCATGCTGTTAAGGGGTTAACAAATATAATAAGAAACCTTTAGCTTGTTGCGTATAACCATGGAGGTAAAACAGAACTAATTGAAGATTTGCTATAATGGAGCATGGATTGCAACTGATTCATGCAAATATATCACATCACATCCGTTTTCCCTATGGAAAGTTAAAATAAGTTCAAATTATATCAAGTTTTATCAACTTTATAGTATTTCACATTGCTATATTTTCCCCGTTTTGCTAGGAAAAAATGAAGGCTACAATATAGTCTTGGCAGCCTAGTGTAGCCTATACCTTTCTTTTCCACAAAGCTAGTTTCATGTTTTCCCGTATCTATATGCTGTACTGCCCAGAGAACGCCCGCGGCAACACTTTAGATTGATACTAGGGTCTTGCACATTTCTCCCAATTAGTTATCTTATGTTTTCCTTTGATTTTGGCAGATTTGCTTCGGAAAAGCGAAGAAGCTAATCAGTTTTGCCTCCCGCAGTGAACAATCACTTGGCTTTAGATTGGTTTGTACACTGCTAGACGGTAGCTAATTGCTGTAGAAGAAACATGATCTCACATGACACGCAATTTCGCACCCAGTTGGGACAATTTTTTCTATACTGTAGTGTTATGTCCCGCTTCAGAGCACTCATATTGTCAGTACGGGCAGTACGAATATCATGTTTCTAACAGATCAAGGTTAGGAACTGTTTGTACTGACAATACCAGTGCTTTGAGAGCATGATATTGGAGTACAGTTTAGAGAGGTATTAGCATTAGGAAATTGTCCCAACTTGCTGCAATTTCGTAACAATAATATGAATAAAGATTTGTGGGTTGTATAAGTTCACGCCTCTCTTTGGAGAAATGTCCAAGACGTTTGTATCGGACAGATCCTCGGGCATGTAAAATAGAGTGGGCAAGTACTTCGTTGTAGGCAGAAACGGACTCTGAGGCATGTACAGTTGCACGTGAGAAAAAGAGCATTACAAACGACTTGGCCAAGACTAGCTACAATTCTAAATCTTTGACTAAATATAACTGACAGACCGCTACTGACAAACACTATACTGTATCATTACTCTTTTCTTCTCTTTGTTTAACAAAAAAGTATTAGAAATGTAAAAATCTTTGAAAAAAACAAAACATGCTACTGTCTTCACTGTTTCAATCAAGTACACTTTTTTTCGTCGTATATCCATATTAAGCCTATTCAATTTCACCTGTTTCAAAGATTGATTCCTAATACATGGAAAAATAAAATCAGATTACTCTCATATTTTCTGCATCGCTTCAGATGTTAAAAAAAAAACATATTTTTACATTCCTACTTCAATTTGCTAATCAGAGCATCGATCGATACGGGTTTCTTATTGGTGCTGTATGGGCCGAAATGTTGGGAAGTTTACTTACTAGCTTTGGGATCACATCACAATTAATCTTTTGTTTTTAAATTGCGTCTTTTAATCTGTAAATATTACAGAAAATCATCACGACCGTCTAATTTCAAATTCGCATAGATATGGCTTGAGAATCAGAAAGCTTGTTTTAGGAGCTTGAAACTGTGATTTCCGAGCCCTCGATAATCAGCTAATCAGAATCGGAGTATAGCGTTTTTGGCCTACGGCACATAGGAAAATTAATTCAGTTTTGGTTAACATTCTAATTTATACATTTGCTTGATATGTACTGCAACTTTTTTTTCTATTTAATTTATTGCTTGTGTGCATATAGACCTCTACCCTACTAATAAGTATATAAGTAACAGCAATGGGATCTAGTAATGTTCTATTTGACTTCAAAAATATAAAGATCAGATAACAGCTCTTTGGCTTGAGGTTTTATAACAGAAGTGTATGAGCGGAAGCTAGTTTTTATGTTGCATTCAAACATTTTCTAGCAGATGGGAGGCATCGATAAAACAAGGACCATGGGTTGTACATAATGTATTTCATTTATCTACATAATGATACATGAAAATATGCCAAGAGAACGGAGAATATATAATATTTCAATGGCCAAGTGCTCTATTAGCAGATAGCATAAAGTACGAAACTTTTTACAAATGCTACAATGTGATTTGACCCTATACAACACTTCTACCAGCCTAGATCAGTTTCTTGAATACGTGGCCCGAGAAATGTTTTAGCGGCTACATTATTCAATATTTCCCCAGTATTATCTGTAAGATTATAAGGCCGTATGAGATACACACAACATAGAAAATTTACTTAAATAATATTCAGATCAGTATAACAGTCTCATCTTACACTGAATACGTTGCTCGACAGATGAAGTGCATGCAGATACTCTGTAAATCTCAGGGTCAACACTGAAAAAGTAATTGTGACAATCTTGTATCATATTCAGAACTTGTGTCTTGTATATGTATATATATATTTCTTGTATAATATTATATATATTAGTGAGGTGGAATCGAGAATAAAACATCGTGGGAAGAAAGCAATTAAGTTAATTTAATACTAGTAGCATCTTTCTGCAACAGATTTTATAAGGGAGCTCTAAGTCATGCATATGTTATATGTATTTTTGTGTGTTTGTATGGTATATGTATGTGCGTATGGCTGTACGCATGTTGTTTGTTTGTATAATTTCTGTCCCCCTACCTGTGACTACGGATTGAAGCCCCTGGGTATGTCGCCTGTGTATTTATGTATGTATGGATGTAACTACTCTGCTTGTCAATCTTGGTTGAAATTTATATACTGCATGGAATAGGCTCATTATGTAGATTCCCCTTGGGTGCTTACTATAATTATATCGACATTGGTGGAGTTCAAAGGTCAATGAGGTCAACATAAGTCCAAGTCTAAAAACCTGGTAAACGCAGTAACTGCAAAAGTAAGGCTTTGTAGATCTATAGCTTCATTTTGGATGTGAATGGTCATTGGAGGACAACAAAAGTCGTAGAAAGCACCTTGTAAAAATAAAAAAACTCCTAAATGTAAAACTTGTATTTACTTGAAATTAAGTAGGCCCACATTAGTGTAAGAATCTTACTTATCACTGAGTTCAATACAATGGTCAAACACGGCTTACTAATATTGTGTGTAGTTGAACAGTTACGTTGAATTAATGTTTCCATGTACAATCTGTATCGATGGATATACATATACCAGCCCGGTTTGTATATGTGTCAGTATAGTGTATACGTACGTGTACTGAATGTAACTTGATGAGTGTTTTGACGTATTCAATCACCGATATTTCGCACGTGAATTAACACGAATTATCACTTACTTCTTGCAATTACCAGTAGTTACATCGGTATATTAATCTAACAAGTTATGAGATCAAAATAAAATAAAACTGTTAGCAAACTGCTTATCCACTATAGAGAGCCTGCAGTGTAATAGAATGTGTAAAAGTAAGATCCAGGAAAAAGAAAGAAGGAAGTAAAGGAAGACACATTTTTAATCTTTCTTTTTGTACTTCGGCTGACTAGCGAATAGTTGGAACAGTCTGAATGCAGCACAGGTTTGTATCTCTGTTAAAGTACGTAAACGTGCAGAACCACTTTGGTTGCATGAAAGCAGTCATTTTACTTGGTTTACTTGCATGGACTTTGTTTACAGCTTGTTAACTCTACTTTACCATACGAATTAACTGTTTTATAGATATTTCATTTTTTTTATTCTCACGTGTTTCTCAGGTAGTACTGCATGTGTTATAGGCCTAGGCTAGTACAGTAACATTTCTATATACGTACTCCCTTACGTCTTCCTGTAACGTATCATATATTTGGAGTTACAAGTTAAATTTTATCATATGAATATATTTTAGTTATAATTGTAAGGGGCAAGAATATCTTACAGAAACAAAATGATTAGCTCCTCGGTCTATGTCATAAATAGCATAATTTATGGTCTAAGCTATGGTCACTATCAATGGATGTTGGGCTACGAAAAAGGGGAAGAAGGCTCTACGGTAATACATTTGATCTCTGCCAGACGGTTGCTGACATTTGTGGAACGAGGTGTACACTATAGGATCTACTTACGGGTTTCACCCCCACCCCTCCCTCCCATTGCTCCCGCACGCACACACCTCCACCAACAACACCCCTTAACACTTCATAAAAATGTTATACAACATATATCGATTACAGAAACAGATTGTACAATTTTTCACAAATTATCAGTGATATATTAACTGTGCATGGTTTGATATTTTTATCACAATGAAGCAAAAAAAGCCTACAGATTCGATGTGAAATTGTGTCGTTCTATAATATTCCATATAGTAAGTTAGGAAATCCAAAAGTAGGAAAATGAATTACCCGATTACTTGAAGACACAAGGACTGTAGGACAAGTACATACATGTTTCTTTTATGTGTGTATGCTGAGTGCAGCTTACTTCAAGTTATCGAAAGAGAAACGTTATACTAAAACAGTGTTAAATACAACGAGGGTATACTTCAGGGTATACCTCCTTTAATGGTTGTTAAAGGGTTAATTGATTAAAGGAATCAAAGAAGAACGATAGACGTATATGTACAGTATATACTGCAGTACACTGCCTACGCTATATGTAACACAACGTTTGCATTATACGCTAGACATATCTGTACAGTATATACTGCAGTACACTACCTAGACGCTATATGTAACGCAGAGTTTGTATAATATAGCGTATACATTCATTTTTGTTTGCTTGTAAAGTTTCAATATTGCACTTCAAAATGATGTTCACTATCGGTCGAGGGCTTAACTTTTACGAAATGGAAAATTTCCTCCCACAAGGAAACTCATTTATAATATATTAATACATGACCAAACCTTTAATGAAAAAGATACTTTCATCAGCAACTATGCACTATTCATGTTAATATTAATAAACGTTTACCTTTGCTCAGCAGTTTTTCAAATCCAAATCTATCATATACGATTTTATATATCCCCAATAAAGTAATCCTGAATCCAAAGGGTCAAACCCGTTTATATTGTTAAAGAGTGGGTGGTAAAATTCATCTCGATTTAGTTGTCATGAAATACTGGTTTGGGTATTCTGCAAGACTGACGGATAACACACTGTACAACCATATCCTTTTCATGTCGCAATCTACAAAATAACAGGCGATTTACCTACATATATATAATCCAGACCCGATACCTTTGCAAAGTCTGCTTACTTTTTTGAATCATTACCTTGTACTATCTTATGTCTTAATGTTTTAATTCGTGTGCAAGGTCTTGTTTGCAATAGTTTCCATCCAGAATGCTGCTGTTAATACTTATTTTGACCGCTGGTTTATTCGGCGAAGGACATGCTTTGACTGATATCAAACTAACTTTCCATGGAACTAATGGTCAAGGTAAATTTAGAAATTTTTCTTTTTCTTTAAAACGAGAGAGAGAGAGACTTGTTATGGAATTGTCTGGATAAATGTGTTTATAGCAAAATTTATATTGATATTGTTCATAAAACTCATTGTTTGTATTCTGTAAACATATCATCAATTCTCATGACCCTTAACCTTTAACTTCTCCTTCGATGTGTCGTATTATGTGTTTACAACGTGCTTCAACGTATTTTGTATCTCAGGAACTATATTAAATCTTGACAAGGAACGTTCCAACCCCCCTCTATCTATCTCTCTCTCTCTCTTTCCCTCTTGGTAGCTTTTATGTTTTCTTGTTACTAACCCACAAGAACACTTTAAAGCGCCCAAACATTGGTCTAAGTTTTTTTTCAGTACCCATTAACACGATTTGACATAGCCTTCTGGCGGGGGTAGAAAGTTGCCTCTGGTCGAATTTTGCCCAGTTTATATTTCTTCATAAAAGAGCACAATTTCGAAAAAAGGGAAACTAAAAATTTCGACTCGTTATTTGAGGATAAACAGTTGAAATTTTGAGATTAGACATATATTAAAATTTTGATACAAAACGTCATGTTTTGACATAAAGAGACGAAATTTCGTGGAAACTTAATAAATTCCACGAAAGATCGATATTTTGAAATAAAATGATGAAATTATGTATGCAGATGAAAAAGTCAACAATGTGATATGAAAGGTCGCCGTTTCTAGGGAAAACCCCACATTTCTATACAAGAAGTCGAAACTTTGAGAGTGTCGTCGAAGTTTTTGGATAAAGAGTAGACATTTTGTACTACAATTACATCTATATCATCATCATTGGTCTCTAGAGCAAACCAATTTACCTCACAGTATTTTCTGTATAGGTGGCGACGTCGTACAGCGGCGAGGCTGGAAATAACATGGGAGACCACGGTCCAGTGTATATTATATTGTTTGGTTTGGTTTTCACAGAATAAGAAATTAATAAATAAATAAGACAATATGTTTATATTCTCAGCTCCAGATGCATGTGGTCCACATGGTGTTTGCGACTGCACATTTTACATGATCTATAATGATATCTACTGTAAAGGTATCGATATATATGAAGTACCAAGAAAAATTCCCGCGAATGCTACGTTCTTGTGAGTTGCATTTTGTCTTCATCCAATTAAGGAATCGATTGGGAATAAGGTTTAGAAAACCCAATTTATATCTTTCAAATTCAAATAGCGATCATAAAATATTATAGATTAAGCCATAAACAAAGACATATACTATGACGTTTCACGGAGAAGATCATCCAGTAAATACTCCTCGCCTCGAATAGATGAAAATGCAAAATCAATTGAAAAGATATTGGAAAACGAAAACATTACCGGGCAATTAAATTACGCTAGGACATTTGCAAAGGGTAAACTTTTCTTATATAAATCCAAGGCAAACCAAAGACCGCAAAACTAAAAATTTCAAACAAAATAAGAAAGAAATAAATAAACCGTCGTTACACGGTAACGCCTTCACCGCACGTTAATTGATATATTTCTTTTACATGTATTCTTCTTTCCAAAGCACTCTGGGGTATAGGATAATGCGTTTTTGACGAGAACAAACTCCTTTTAATTACAAAGAAATTGATAATGTAATTGCTAAAGTAGATGATTTAGAGTGTTTAAATGATAGTGGACTAAGATATTACGAATTTGGCAATCACGGAGAGCAAATATTAAAGTATACATACTGTTGCTTACTAACATAGCCTATCATTCCTTAGATATATTATCAAGACTGCAATAGCAGAGATTCCCAGTGAAGCGTTTTGGAATTTAACGCATTTGGAAGAGCTGTAAGTATATTGCATTGATTGCATAGTCCGTTGCTACAATAGTTTAGATGTGTGAAATGTAAATTGTAACGTAAACAAGGCTCTCTAACATAAGAGCAAAAAAAGTATCGTATCCACTAGTCCAGCTGAAAGAGTGTGGCTTAGTATGTTATTACTTGAAATTTGTGCGTCTTAGTTATAAGTATTTACCACTTAGACATACTTCCATGGACTGTCTTACAAGCGTCTAGTTGGGGATAAGAAACAAAACACATTACATCCATTGAAACGTATTTGAATAAAAACTGTCTTCGCAATTATAAAGGCATACTATTAAACCATTGTAACTTTTTTGTAACAACGAAAATCATTTAATTCTAATGCATATGGATGCCCAATCTATCTACATGGTGTCATTGTCTTTGAGAACACAACTCCCGACAACAATGGCATCGTATGATTGCAGTGTTTACGAGTTCACTCTACAGTGTATACGATTTTACTCTGTATCATTATTAAATTATCCAAAATCTGCGGACATTGTCAATACAATCAGTTAAATTACGATACTATATATACACAGGCTGATATACCTAATTTACGTTGTTCTTAACATTCAAATGTAAATAAGGGTACCATAAGTAGTATTTATCTTAGCATATGTGTCATTTATTATTTCATTTCATTTATTTATTTGTTTCATCACAACATTCAGATGATAATAATAAGCACATATAAAGTAACAAAAATATAAATAATTGTGAAAGAAAGTGCTTTCAAAAACCGTTATGGCTTAACGAGTAGATCACTCACCATACTTAACAATGAAAATATACATAAATATGTCTCTAAACCAATGAAAATATACATAAATATGTCTCTAAACCAATGAAAATATACATAAATATGTCTCTAAACTAGAAACAAACAAAAAACAAGAAGAAAAACCTGACCCTGTCTTTGACCCCACTCAAAACCTCCCGACTTTCCACCTTTCCACACCCATAACCCCAGCTAAAACACACCCACCCCAGGGGCGGATGCAGGATTTGTGACAGGGGGGGTCTGACTGGTCCAGCCGCGCCTGAACGTAAGACTATCTAAGCGGAGCGCCACCATCGGTTGGCGCGGAGCGTACCAGAAAATTTTTGGCTTTACAAAACCCCCCCAGATGGCCGGAAACGGCACTTCCCGAGTATTCTAAGCTGCATGTACCTAGCCTGAAAATATGGATCTCATGTCTGCAATTTCTCAATTGATGAGAAAAAAACAATCTATGAAATATGGTAATACATATCAGATGAGTTGAGATGATACAAAAATCATAATGCCTTTAGCCCCCAATCCCCCTCCCGTTCCGTCACCACTGTTTGATGCAGGGCCGGATCCAGGATTCTGGAAGGGTGAGGGGTTTGGCCTCCAGTGATCCTAGGGTCTAAGGGGAGTGGGTTTCCCTCTATCCATTGTGAAATTCTCTTTTTTTCTCTCTCTTTTTTTTTCTCTTTTTTTTTTCTCCTTTTTTTTTTTGGCCAAGAGCAGGGGGGTCCGGACCCCCTGGACCCCCCTGGATCCGCGCCTGCACCCACCTACTCAAAACCTCCCGTCCCTATCCCAACATCTGTTGAAACTTTTGCCTGAAAACGGTACATGACACTTTAATACAAACATCAATAGTTGTTTAGAAGGGTCTTAGTTTTTTTATAAAGAGTGGAAGTGAGCTTATAGATTTTAGATCATCTAATATGGAGTTCGAAACAGTTATTGAACGGTTTCGTACTTTTAATAGGGCAATGTTTACTTTGCAGGGATAACAATGTAAGTTTGTGTTTTGTCTGGTTCTGTAGTTGTGCACCTGATTACTTTATTCAAAGAAACTGTTGAATGAAGATGGTACGTGACCATGTGTTACTTTAAAAGCAAACGTTGCAAAATTCAAGTGGATTAGACCTGATAACTTAAGAAGATTTATTGAAGATAATAACGTACTGGTGTTCACACGCTGAGGTGCGTTCCCAATATGTCGAATAGCTTGCTTTTGTATACGTTAGTTTAGTCAGATCAGAACGTTATATGACTTTGTCTTGCTATATCATCATGGAGAACTCCAGTTGAAGCTTCTGGAGGTATATTAAAATTTAGTGGTACAGAAAATCTCTTTATTTATTTTTTACTTTATTCTTATACTGTGCAGAAATTTGGAGAAGAATAAGATCACAAAAATTCCGAAACAGGCCTTTTTCAACCTAACATTGTTGAAACTTTTGTAAGTATATACTAATTTAAAACGGGATGAACCGCACGAAATTTATTTTAACAAATGAACCAAAGTGATAAATAAATAAAATTAGTATACATTTTATAGAATAATGTGAACAGTATGTAAACGTTCAACCGGATTATACAGTTGTTATTCTGCCGATTCGAAGTAAGCTTTCCCATTCATATGGTACGGATTCTAAAGTTAGGCCAAATAAAGTATTTATTCAGCACTAAATTCATTGATTTAGTTTTCATGTAATGATATGAGAAGTTTGTTCTTTAGAGTCTGAATGAATCTGAATGTCATGTGACATATTTAGCAGCATTGATGCATTCTGAGATACCGTACAAGTTTTAAGTTCTAGATCAATCGTACGACACGGAAGAGGACTGCAGATTAGTGATGGCTTATAAGTTTACTATACTGTCAAATTATTACCGTGCTAAGTGTTACTTTCTATGTGTAATAGTTCGCCTTGTTTATAGTTTAGCTATATTAATGTACCGTAAACTGCATAATAGTTCCTGAGGAAGTCAATATAGTAGTTTGCTATATAAAAATCTACTTTCAGGGACCTAAATCGGAATATGATCAATGTGCTATCTCCAGAAGTCTTTTCAAGATTAACCAGTTTGACGAAATTGCAAGTTTTTTTAAACTTTATAAGCGCTTTCATTCCTTCATCAGTTTGATAACTAGGAGAATGCCATGTCATGTTTGTGACCACGTCCGTTGCTGCTCTGTCTATCTGAATGATGACGCGATGGAGGGGAGGAGGTGGGTGGGAGAGGAAGTAATAATACATCCATGGGGTTCAAATTCAAAAATATCATAATTATATAAATATATATGACCGTTAACCTTACATATACATGTCAGAATTTGAATTAATTAAGGGTAATTTGGTCGAAATGTTCACGTAATATTTGTAACCTCAATCGTCTTTTAGCTGTATGCAAATAGTGATATATTGTTCGTTTTCTATATCAATGGTTGAACCACATAGACTTAATGTGTTTATCTATATCATTCTCATGCTTATGATATCCGTGTTTAAACTCGCTGATTCGTTAGATTGGTTTTGTTGATAAAAATCATTAGCAAAATTGATTTCAATCATTACTTTTTCGGAACCTTGGTAGCTACGGAAACTTCATATATACATTGGGCATCAACATGCATCAGGTACACGGCCTTTAATACCTTATCTTATATCATTAAGATATATCGTTGCAAAATATCATGTAAAATAACTGACTTCAAATTACCTTTTTTGATAAATTATAAGTACTTTTATCAATATATTAATGAAGAGGACAACATAATTGCAGCTGGCTGAATTCCGTAAAAGGTGGTATACATTTCATTATCTCTTTTTTTTTTCTACAGATCTCTTGAGGGCAACCAACTCAAGGCACTACATTGCAATCTATTTAGTAAACTTACAAACTTAAAAAGTTTGTAAGTATTGATACAATATTTTACATGATATCTTGGCTGCGTGGTAGGACAATTACCCCCCGGACAATTACCCCCCGGACGATTACCCTCCGGACAACTACCGCCCGGACAACAACCCCCTGGACAACTACCTCCCGGGCAGTCACCC
>JAIPMN010019886.1:796-21720 GCA_020650975.1 Apostichopus californicus
TTTCTCCCCCCTTCCCCCCCCCCCCCACCGGATATGTCCTCTCTTTTCTTCCATTTTATGTGAAAATTTGATCAAGTCATATTGGTAGAGAAATACAACCGACCAAACTAATACATCCTCCTGCATGAACTACAACTAAGACAACTTCCCGTATCACTTCAACGACTGAGCGTTAAAGTAGCGAGTCATTAATTATTCCAGATGATCCTAAAAGTTTTATTGCCCAGAGAATTTTTCACAAAAATATGAATCAGATAGGAAGACCTGTTAATAATCAGAAATTTCACAAAATATTACACTTTTTCTTTTTTATTATTATGACATCAAACTATGGAAATTGACAAGTGAAGCTTAGTGCCCCGCATAGCTACGGAATTCTGGAATCGAATAGTCTAAACAATTTCTCAACATCAACGCCAACAGCTGCTATGAGCAACTTAAATCAAATATAATCAATGAATATGGATATCAGATCCAGATATGAACAGGTCTAGCTCTGTAAAACCATAGATAGCAAACAGACAGATTAAAGGGTTACTCCTGTGATCAAAGTTGATTGCATGAAAAAAATATATACATTTGGGTAAATATTCTCCGTCATTTAGGAATATGTCCGACATGATTGTACTCACCACGTCAGAGGCGAAGAAGGAATAAATTGAAAACAGATAGTAATCAAACAGCTCGGACATGCAGAGGACGACGTCGAACGCGATGGGTTTCAGGACTGAAATCATCTGCATATATTTGCCGTAGAGCCGAAGGACCTTGATGGTGGTGTTGCAGAGGGTCGGACCTCGACTGTACATTGTCTCCATAGTTCTTTTCTTACTAAATCTGACAACAGAAACAACAAATAATGTAACGAGGACAGAATTTTTTTTGTTTTAAAAAGGTACAGTAGTTTGTGTATCTTATATATGTCAACTGTTGAGATAATAAAGAGTAACACTCCATTTCATAAAGCAGCCGTTAAAATATTAATATTAATAATAATGATGATGATGGTGATGGTGGTGGTGGTGGTGGTGGTGGTGGTGGTGGTGGTGATGATGGTGATGGTGATGATGATGATGGTGATGATGATGATGATGGTGATGATGATGATGGTGATGATGATGATGATGATGATGATGATGATGGTGATGATGATGATGATGATGATGATGATGATGATGATGATCATGATCATGATCATGATGATGATCATCATGATGATGATGATCATGATGATGATCATAATAATAATCATAATAATAATAATAATAATAATAATAATAGAAATAATAATAATAAGCAGCAGTTATGTTTTACGAGGCTTAATCGGCCACAAATGTGGGAGAAACCCGCAAGGACTTATTGGATTACAACTTACGCATCGAGTGGCTTCCAATTCAACATTTTAACTCAAATTTGGAATGTTTTCAATTTAGAAAGTCATTTAAGGTGGGAAAACCGTCGATTGCTCTTGGATGAAAAAACCCACCTTAATAAAATATCAACGCACAAATGGAATTCCCTTAATCTACCTAAGGGCATGCTTAAAACGCATGTGGATGCTCATAATTAGTCCGATAAAATTTCATCCAATAAAGAAAATCTAGTGTTCCGTAAATTTTGTTTGATGCGTTACCCGTTTGTACCATTTTGGAACGCTTCAAAGTCTTATTACATCTTTCCTGGTGACACTTTGGGTAGACTTAGAGGAACCGTTTACAGTTTCGTCACAACATCGCATTGCGCAAAATAAGAAATACAACTGATTAAACTGAGGAATATGACCTAGATTTTTCAACAATTGAATCTTCAGTCTTTATAAATTGAGCACTACAGCATTTCCACAAAGGGCGCTGTGCTGTTTACAGATCTCCGAATCAAAGTGACACAATCACGCGAAAGCACACGGCAGCATGCAAACATGCCAGGTGAACTTGCACACAGACAAGCTGGGTGATTGACTAGTTGAAGGTTCCACTTGTGCAGTTTGGCTGCATGGAATGATTGCATTAGAAACACAAGTTAAGGTGCTTAAAACACTTAATTTGACTTCAAACTTCCAAAATGTTTCAAAAATCTGTTTCTCAATAATTACCCATATAATTGTACAGTATGTACAACTAGTGACCAATTCATAGTACCACCATTATTCGCAACTTGCCAAGTTTCGTGGAACTAAATGGGACCAATATGGCAGAGCTCTTACTTGATTTTTGGGCACCAGAGCCCCATTAAGGCAACCATTCAGTTCTTAACATATCCTCACACAGGCCATATTTATAACAATATTAATTTAATAAAGTAAAATGTAATTAAATGTATAAATGAAAATTGGAAATTTAAGACAAATAGAATTCAACTTTTAATTCATATTTTGAACATGAAACTAGACTAATCGAGCTACTGAACTATGTTGACAAAATTTGTTTGGAAATTTCAGATATCAACATCAAGACTCTGCATACAAGTCATTAAGTTTCGTAAAATGTTTACTACTCACCCGCCTCTCTGAGGACCTTCTCCTGTCAGTTCATCGATAAAGTCTTGCTTCAGCTCATCGGGGACTTCGTCTTCATCGTCAGAATCGTCAAAACCCATTCCCTCATCATTTAGCTGACAGATATGAAAAAATTAAAAAAACAAAACAGCATAATTGATAAGTGTTATTTATTACTATAATTATTATTAATTTTTTAATATTTCATTATTATTAATTTGTCAAATCTATTATTCATTTGTGAATGCATCTGGTAACAGCTGAGTGAGAATGATGTTATCAATGACAAGTGTAACTGGAAATCATTTTATGAATCTGTATTTAAAATTTAAATGATTTTTCAATGGGGGGGGGATGGGGAATAATATTTCTACAGGAAAGTTGCAATTTTTAACAAAAATTTTCTAAATACAGGGTAAACTGACAGCTCAGCAAACATTCCCAAAATGCAACATGTTTCAAGGATAAACCAAAATGAAGATTAATTATAGGAAATTAAATCCTTTGAGGAATGGCTACCATGATGACCAAACAGACCATCCACTGTGAGTCATTTCTTGAAGGATGGGGGGGGGGGGGTGGGTGTGGGGGGTTAGCCATCCAAATAGGTTACATATAACCAACCATGTCTAGAATTGATGACAATAGATTGGGATGGGATTTTCAACTAACATTGCTTGACATTTTTGTTTTGTTTACGATAAGTGTTACATTGCCTGTCAATTGGAATATCCCTAAAGGAAACAGTACCAGCTTGTTGCACCCTGGAGAAGAAATACTTCACAGCATCTGTACAGAAGATTTTACACTTGTCCTCGAGTAAATCTGGAGGAGATTTGACTATCATTCCGATAATTTTAAGGAAGGATATGCAACCATCTGCTTGACATTCTACCTTATGACTCACCCCATTAACAGCCCCTGTACCTTTACTCTCATCCACAACTTGCTTGTCGAAGGGACTCCCTTCCTCGCTGAATTTCTCAAAGAATCCCCTGACACTTCCCAAGGTAGGAGAGCTGGGACTGTCTAACGGCTGGTTCTCCTTTGAGGAGATGCTCGGACGGAGGAATCGAAACTCGTGGAGATTTAGGTGAGTGAAGTTGGATTTGACCGGACAGATCCTCCAGCCTTCGTTCTCCATGAACATCCGTAGTTCTTCCATTCGAGAGCTGATGAAAGCAACGAAAACAAAAAGAAAGAAGTAAACATTATCATTAGTAGAAAATTTGCTTGTTTAAGCTTTGACAGGATATGTCTTGACAGGATACGTAAGTTTTGACAGGATACGTAAGTTTTGACAGGAAAAGTCAGATTTGACAGGAAAAGTCAGATTTGACAGGAAAAGTCAGTTCGGACAGGAAATGTAACTTACGTAAGATTTGACAGGATATGTAAGTCTTGATGGGATATTTAAGTTTTGACAGGATATTTGAGTTTTGACAGGTTGTGTACCATAAACCTGGACAGAGAAATGTCACTATGAAGTTCTCGCACTCTTTAGAAATTAATTTCATTTTTTCGTCATACCCAAGTCTGATCTCTATGACACATTTTTGACAGTTTTACACATTGTAAAGTTAATCTACACTGCACAGACATTTAGTATTTATTCTTGGTATATAAACATTTTAAGATTTCCAAATTTTGACTTCTGCTGGCCCCTTAGTGACCTCCTATCTCTGTAAAAAGTAATAGGGCTATTGAATTCATTATATGGAAGCCACATGACTAGTATGACATCTGCCAACTTTCCCCATTTCGATTTATTTTTGACCTATTTTTGACCTAGTCTGACCAGGTTTTGACCTTGGTTGACCTTTAACCTCTACAAATCCATATAGACTTTTTTGCACATAGATTAAAATCTGCCATGCACATACAAGTTGGGGTTTTAGAGATGAAGAGCATTGCAGAAGTTTTCACTGCTGATAACCTTTGGCATTTGACCTCGCAACCAAAACAATTAGAACTTTTGTGACTCATATCAGGGAAGGAAAATGTTACATATAATAAAATGTACAGAGAATATCATTCTTGAATGAATGTGTTTGCAAACTACAGTGTGTCCGACATAAGCAAGGGGCACACCAAAATTGACTACCT
Organism: Apostichopus californicus; assembly: GCA_020650975.1. Lineage (NCBI taxonomy): Eukaryota > Metazoa > Echinodermata > Holothuroidea > Aspidochirotida > Stichopodidae > Apostichopus > Apostichopus californicus. The sequence continues at coordinate 5,397 of JAIPMN010019886.1, forward strand.
GGGTTAGCTTGCTATCAGTTATATATTTGTGGATACTACCTTGGTCCAAAACAAAAGCAATCATACTTTTTCTTCTGAAAATGAAAAAACAACGAGGATCACTCCATAACTAACATAATTATTATTAACATAATTACAAAGTATTGTTGGTTTATAAAACCCAACGAATCTATCTCTCACTTGTGATAATTCTTGAAATATTTGAGACTCTGCTGCCGGATGGATTCATGGAGTCCTTCTGACCCGCTCCCGCAAAACTCTTGACCGATATCTATCAGTCTGTATCCAGAAAAGAAAAATGGAGAGGAATAATTGAAACGAAAGTCTTGACTTATTCAACTAAACTATATGATAGTTTCACAAATATTTGACCCCCCCCAAAATTTTTTTTTTACCATGATAATCGAACTACCAAATCGGTTTACCATATCAACATTCAATAAGTTATCCTCATCTTCAACATTTTTTTTCTAACGGTTACATAACTCAGTCTTGGAGAGTCCAAAAGTGTTTAGTTGACCTAATCGATGTTGCTCAACTTAGAAAATAAGAAGTGTTAGCTCAGTGGTTAACGCCGGTGGCTTCCAATCATGAGGTTCCCGGTTCGAGTCACTCCAAGATTAATGTATGTCGTCCAGTTACAGAGTTGTTGACAATTGACAATTCATAATCATGGACGTTAAATATGAATGTAAGAGACTGACTTCGGTCAGCTTGCGGCTTTGATTAGCCGATGAGGCTTCTTCACAAGTTCCTGCTTGCAGGAGGATCTAAATTACATACAATACATACAAGAAATTGAAAAATTTCCAGGGAAATACAAAACAGCTAATACCCCCCCTGATAAACCTTAACATAAAATCCACAAAAGGTCACTTTTTCCCCTTCTTTGTTGTTTTTTGTTGTTGATGTTGCAACTTCTTCCATCATGTTGACAACTCCAAACAAGTTTGCACACAAGTAAAACATACAAGTTTGCACACAAGTAAAACATTAACATCAAATGTGGATCCACATCCTGGGTGGGAGGAAGAAGGTGTAAAAGCAAGGGATAACACCACCATTATGAGTACCCAAAAGGATGACGTTTTGAACAGGGGCAAGAAAAAAACAAGGTGCAAACTAGAGGGAGAGGGGCAAGGTGCAAAGGTGCAAGAAGAGTGGTCCAGCATTCTTTCCAAACTTACTGCTATTCTGTCTTTCGGATACTGCTACATGCACGAAAAAAACAAAAATCCATATTTAGAACGTGCTTTTGTGCCAAAGTGAAAGAATGCGAGGTGGAAGAATTGACACTGTAAAGAACTTAACGAAGGAAGTCTTCTCACCTGTTTACCAGATCTAGGACATAGATGAAGTCATCATACTTCACACTAGACAGATCTGTGGCTATGAGGAACAGTTTCACCTTCTGTTGAACATCCTGAAAAGACACACACAATAACAAAAAAATACACTTCTATAAGTAAAGAACCCCTATCACAAGTTAATCATAACAAGTGATATCCTATGACACATTATGAACATGTATACAAAACACACATTAAAGGAATGCATGACATTTCCATGATACCTGCATGATTACCAATCATGTCATTTAAGATTATGTGCTAACAAGTACACATAAAATACTGATAAAGGAACCTATCACATGACATTTCCATTACACCTGTATGTTTACCAATCATGGTATTTAATATTCTTACATCTAATATGCTTTATGCCTGCAAGGTTACTAATGATGTCATACTTAGAACATGATTTAACTAATGGATGCAAACTATTCATATGAAACTATCACAAACCACCTGCATTACACCTGCATGCTGAATAATGATGTCATACTTAGAACATGATTTAACTGATGGTTGCAACTATTCATATGAGGTGACTATCACAAACTACCTGCATTACACCTGCATGCTGACTTATGTCATACTTAGTCCATGATTTAACTAATAGATGCAAACTATCATATGAGGCGACTATCACAAACCACCTGCATTTCACCTGCATGCTGACTTATAATGTCATACTTAGAACATGATTTAACTAATACATGCAAACTATTCATATGAGGAGACTATCACAAACCACCTGCATTTCACCTGCATGCTCAATGATCACAATATCCTGGTGATAGCAGGAGTATGTTTTGACATATATATGTCCACAGTATCCACACAGTATACACAAACCACCTGCATTACACCTGCATGTCTAATGATCACAATATCCTGGTGATGGCAGGACTGTTCTGACATATATATGTCCACAGTATCCACACAGTATACACAAACCACCTGCATTACACCTGCATGTTTAATGATCACAATATCCTGGTGATAGCAGGACCATGTTTTGACATATATATGTCCACAGTATCCAAACAGTATACACAAACCACCTGCATTACACCTGCATGTTTAATGATATCAATATCCTGGTGATAGCAGGACCATGTTCTGACATATATGTGTCCACAGTATCCAGGTAGTATACACAAATCACCTGCATTACACCTGCATGTTTAATGATCACAATATCCTGGTGATAGCAGGACCATGTTTTGACATATATATGTCCACAGTATCCAGGTAGTATACACAAACCACCTGCATTACACCTGCATGTTTAATGATATCAATATCCTGGTGATAGCAGGACCATGTTTTGACATATATGTGTCCACAGTATCCACACAGTATACACAAACCGCCTGCATTACACCTGCATGTTCAATGATCACAATATCCTGGTGATAGCAGGACCATGTTTTGACATATATTTGTCCACAGTATCCATACAGTATACACAAACCACCTACATTACACCTGCATGTTCAATGATCACAATATCCTGGTGATAGCAGGACCATGTTTTGACATGTGTCCACAGTATCCATGCAGTATACACAAACCACCTGGATTACACCTGCATGCTCAATGATCACAATATCCTGGTGATAGCAGGACCATGTTTTGACATATGTGTCCACAGTATCCATGCAGTATACACAAACCACCTGCATTACACCTGCATGTTCAATGATCACAATATCCTGGTGATAGCAGGACCATGTTTTGACATATATGTGTCCACAGTATCCATGCAGTATACACAAACCACCTACATTACACCTGCATGTTCAATGATCACAATATCCTGGTGATAGCAGGACCATGTTTTGACATATGTGTCCACGGAATCCATGCAGTATACACAAACCACCTGCATTACACCTGCATATTCAATGATCACAATATCCTGGTGATAGCAGGACCATGTTCTGACATATATGTGTCCACACAGTATACACAAACCACCTGCATTACACCTGCATGTTCATATGTGTCCACAGTATCCACACAGCATACACAAACCATTTTACACCCTCACCTGCCATATCCTAGCCAGACCTCGTTCTAACTTTTGATTTATGTACAGCATGTTGATAGCACCACCCATATTGTCATCGCTTTCAACCTCTTCTGTACCAAGGAAGAACAAAAAAGAAACAATATAAACCATGAATTATTTTGAACTGTGACAATTATTGCCACCATCACACAATATAATTCAGGTTTAAGTTGCATCTGCTCTTAGAATATTGTAGACGAAGCCTTATTATTTCATCTTTCTTTTTCAAAATGTGAGAACAGACATTCTGTAAAAAATTTGCAACAACAGCTGTTGTCACATAATTAATGATGCAACAAATCAAAAGCATAACATCATTTTTGAGGTCAAAGTAATAACACCCAGTTAATGACCTCTGCATTCACTCTTCCCTATCCCCCTCCCTTACCCCAAAATGGGATTGGAGAGAAACTTGCAAAAAAATTGAAAACCAAAAGGAGAGTGCAGAAAACCTTTGTCTCAATGTGTGCGCTAGTTGACCCTTGTTTCTGCCCAATCCCCCCCCTTCCCCTCACCCCTGGCTGTTCTTTCCCCTTGCAAAACAGGCGATGTAGGTTGAGTCCCTTTCAATGGAATGACCTGGTCAAATATGAATCCCTCCACTCACCAGACGGTACTTCCTCTTCGGCAGCACTTTGCCTCTTGTGCCAGTCCATAGTTTTGTAGTAACTTTTCATCACTTCCCATAATGCCTTGCAGAGGTCGACCAAACAAGGTATGTAGGTTTCTAGGTCAACATGCTGGAAGGGAGAGAAAAAAGATAAAACAAATTAAAATGAGACTAACTTTCACTTCAAGTGGAAGAGAATTAACAATTCGCTCTATAATAAAACTGGTTTCAAGAAATTTTATTTGATTGATTTTTTTCTACTATCCACAAAAATCCCACATTAATCTCAATTTGCACGTACAGAAGAAATAAGCAGTTAAATATGCACGGGAGGGGGAGAAAAAAGGCTCAATGTCACTTATTGGTTAAGATGATATTTCACTTGACGATCAATAAATGGGTCGAAAGGGGGAACTGATATGAAACTGGCGATAAGAATGCTTACAGAACACAAATCTTTAAATTGCATCTTTTGAAATCTTGAGTCGGTCGTAGCCGTCACGAGCTGTACGTAACCGAGGACAATCTGGAAAGCGATGTTGTGGATGGAACTAGTAAAATGCATATGAAGCTGGTTCATAGCAGTCTGGTGGACAAAACATACATATTCATGAGATAAATATATCCAATCAATGATGATATTTTATTTTTTTTTTATTTTTTTTTTATGCATATATACATGATCAACCATGATCTCACCTTATCATCAGACTTAGGCTGCATTTTAAAGCTATATCCTAACGAAAGTGCATTTCCATGAACAGAAGAACACAGTTTGCCATGCATATATGATATATTCTTCACAAACAAGATCATTTCCTATGCATATGCATGATCAAACAATTGTACTCTTTACCTATTCATGCATATGCATGACCAAACAATAGCTTCACATTTGTATAGGATATACTGTAACTACTACACCTTGTATCAAATTCAAGTCCTGTTTAAGAGACCACGTTTCAAATGGGAGTTTCATGCAATTGAAGGAATGTATATGCAGATGCACAAGAAAACTGCTATTCCTCAAAACTGTCAATATTTCACAAAGCCATTACACAGTTAGTGTTATGTAACATTTTTTTTTTTTTTTTTTTTTTTTTTAAATTTTTTTTTTAATATTCCCCTTCTTTCTTATCAAAGAGACACTACAGGACATGTAACCAGGGATGTTGCTAGGGTCTTGAGATTGGGAGTGTAGAATCAAAATATTCCAACAAGAATCATAATTTTCCAACTGGGTGGATTCGTGCCATACCCAGAGTTCCAAAATTTCAGCAGCATAACACGAGTTGGTTGTCAATTCTTTGTTCCTTAAATATGCTATACCGGGTACTTAGTAATAAAGTGCTAAATAGTTATCCATGCCTTAAGGATTGAGTTGTTTGTGGCAAGAAACTTAAAACTTTCTGATAAATTTGCACCACCATGAAAACACAGCCGTAGTAGGCTCAGCACGTTAGGGAAAACTTGCTATCAAACAAACAGAGACACACACAAACAGATTTTAAGCTTTGTCTGTGATCTTCACCTCAGGTTAATTTATGAAGGTCCTCTGTCAGTATGATGATACCACACACACATGTATGTACATGCAATTTGCAATACCAGCTTTCAATACCAGCTTTTAACTAGTAATTTGAGTAAACTGTTTGTGAAGTATTACTAGTTTCAATGTACCAGTTCTTTTTTATGCAGCCAATGAAACCTTACACCAATTTGACACTTGGAACTGAAGCTTTGACTTGACGTCTACAAATTTCCGAGTAATGAAAGAATCAAAGGTCGAAAGAAATGTCTGCTTAAACTGCTGGCATGCTTTTAATGATATCCTCAAAGAAGGTACATGATCATGGTAGAGACAAAATTTTTCTTTATAAAAGTCGAACAGCAAAACCCTGTAACATGTAAGCAATCCAGAGGTTCTTTTGAGGCAATGAATTAACAACAGTCGTTATATTCCACGTGTGACATCCAAAAATTATTGTCACAATACCAACTTCGCTTCCCACATTTTATTTTTTTAAATAAATTTCAATATTTTATGACTCAATTTGTTGGACTAATCTGTTTTCTCTCTCGACTCGATCAGTTTGATACAATTCTTCAAACCTCCATCCTCCTCCTGTTTTTTTACTCACCTCAGTTTTTCCGAGAAGTTTATAAGCCGCCTGAAGTTTCTCATAGTGATTGATATCAAAGTTTGTACAAGTTTTGGCAAGCGCTTTGTCTAACTGTTCCTGAAGTAGAAAAGCAAAAGAAAAGAAAAAAGGAAAAATTTGCGCCAGGGTCATTAATTCTACCCTAGAGACGTTCAAGCAAATAATCTAACCCAGTACTTACACTGTGAATAGCATAAGAAAGGATTGTGTCTAGTGGTGCTTCTGAAGGAAGGACAAAGCAATACGTTGGAAAGAGGAGAGGGGAGGGGATATAGGGAAGGGGAAAGGGAGAGGGGGAGTGGAGGTGGGAATAGGGAAGGAGGAAGGGGAGGGGGAATAATTACTCTTAGCTAATAAAGTAACACCTTTTTCTTATCATTCCACTTTGTTCAGGTCTGTGATCATTCCTTCCCCCCCCCACCCTTACCCCTCCCACAACCCACCTCCTCAGTCCAATCTGATTGTAAATCTGGAAAGTGAATGCCAATAAATCTCTGTACTCTCCCTCAGAAAATGTATTGGGCAGTGTATTCAAAGCTGAGAGTAGACTACAAAAACTCACAAAAAGTATAGCTTGGTGCACGTCAAACTGTTAACACTGAATTTAGTAACAGAATTGAATAGTAAGAATGACTAAATGCTCAACCAACAAACCAAATATTTGATCACAACCTGCAGTTGATAATGAATGCTGAACATTGGTTTTTTTTTCATGCTTTTCAATGCTTTTTGTGTTTGCTACAACCTAGTCTCTATCGTCCCTTAAGAAATATTGAGCCATTTTCAATTGACACGATGGATACCTCAATCATCTCCAGTGTATCTTGAAGCTTGGAACTCAGTTCACTGAAATGAAAAGCAAAAAAGACATTTTGTATGTGGAAATATTCAATATGTGTTAATGTGATCAACTGATGCAGCCCTACGTGTGACACACTATACATAGACATATTGAAAAATTTCCAGGCTCCAAAAATGCAAACCATGAGCATTTCTCCCCTACTAACCCTTCACTCCCCAATGTCAAAAACTGGAGTCTCCCAGATATAGTTCTACCATGTATTTTAGTCTTGCTTTTCATTTTGAGAATGTGGGTAAGATCCTCCCCACAACACCCCCCCTTCTCCCACTACCACATCTTCACTTTTTTAGTACTTTCCTGATGTATTTCCACCTTGTAAGTTAGTCTTGTTTTTCATTTTGAGAATGTGGGTAAAATCCTCCCCACACAACCCCCCCACCCCCAGCGCTCCTTCTCCCAACACCACGTCTTCGCTTTTTCAGTACTTCAGAGTTTCCTGACGTATTTCCACCATGTACTTTAGTCTTTCTTTTCATTTTGAGAATGTGGGTAACATCCTCACACACCCCCATCCCCCCACCCCTTCTCCCACCACAACCTCCTCTTTCCTATTTCAATACTTCAGAGTTTCCTGATGTATTTCCACCATGTATTTTAGTCTTTCTTTTCATTTTGAGAATGTGGGTAAAATCCTCCCCACATCCCCCCCCCCCCCTGCGCTCCTTCTCCCACCACTTCCTATTTGCTATTTCAATACTTTGAAGTTTCCTGACATATTTCCACCATGTATTTTAGTATTTCTTTGCATTTTCAAAATGAGTATAACATCCTCCTATTGCACCCTCCTGGACATCACCCTTCCCATTCATAAATGAAATCACTATCAGCTTCTAGCATTAGTTGCAAACCTCATGCAATCACGTGCAGTGTAGTTTTAAGCTTACCTTATACAATTGTAATGTCTAAACGTGACTGCGGCATTTTGACATTCCAAACAAAGTTGGATGGCTCCTGGATAATCTTCCTCCTGACAAAAAAACAAAAAAAAATTATCGATCGTAATAAATTGGATGATTCAAATTAATTGCCGCTACTACTAACTATATATGCCATGAAACATTTGACAATAGTCGTTTAATAGTCACTAGTCTTAGGAAGGAGGCAGTCCATCTTCTATGCATTTTGTCTCTTGTTGAAAGGTAACAGACTTTTTTGGAGACAGATATTGGGTTACCAATAAATCAAATGCTAACATATTTTGAGACTGTTTTCTAATGATTTTTGGGGTAATGGATGAGATTTTTTTCCTGCAATATCTATAGAAAGAATATTAAAACAATTTGGCAACTCATAAAGTTTAGAGATACTAACTGTTATATCCAATACAGATTATTAAATTTTGATATGTGTAATTGTTTCACATGCAAAAGCATTCATGTTTATGTCTAACTTTCATCGCTCATGGTGCAACTTTGTTTGACTAAATACAACAGATTACATTTTTCAGTTACCTTAGTATCGTTTAAGTATAAGCAATAGTAAAATCAAGAAGATAATGATGAATTCCATGAAAAACTGAAGCTTTTAAGCGATAATAAAACAGAGTGAGATGAAAGATTATTAAAGGCATCTTACCTCTAACATTTCTCGAAGCCTAATATCAGTTTGTTGCTGGCAAAAGAAAAAAAAAATTTGGAAGAAAATGAAAATGTCAGAGTAAGCTTTGTTTTCAGTATTCACTTTTTAATGAAACAAAACAAAACCATTAAGACGAATCAAAACTATACTCAAGGAACCAAAATCATTTTGGAAATACTATTCATAAATTTATTTTCATGCTGGAAGAATAGTTGAATTTACAGCACATGTGCAATCTCATTACACAGAAACAGTGTTGTTGTCTATAAAGGGACTGTTATCTTTGAAAAGGAGAACTCACCAATGTTTTTATTGTGTGTAGAGACTTGAGTAAATTCAGTAGTTGCAATTTCTTCTTGTTTTTTGACATAATGCCCAGGCTTGCGACAGTAAATCCCTGCATCGTCATGTGTAACTCACTGTCAGAATAGAAATGAAGACATTGAATAGTTTATCATAAAGCCTGCATAATTTTAATAATCATGTTGATGCTATGATATACATGATACAATGTAATATGCTTGGATTTCAGGGTATTTCTTTATATCTGAACCCATGCTATGCTATTTTGCAATTATCTTACTATACTATATAACACTATTCATGCAATACATTACTATATTACAGGAGAGTATGCTACTCTGAACTACACTGAATTGTACTTTACTATACTATACTACAATATACTTAACTATACTGTTATATACAATACTGTACTACAATATTCTATACTACACTGCAATATACTTCACTATACTATACCATACTACACTATACTCAAATTTTCTATAGTATACCACACTATACTATACCATACTGTACTGCACTATACTACAGTACTCTATACTTTTCTGTACTATACTATACCAATATAACATACAATATTCTATAGTATAGTATATATACTATACAATACAATCTTATACAACGCCTAATTATATTCCGGCCATTTGATTGGTCAATTGCTCGTCGATTGCATGCAATATCCGCTCTATTGCACGCTATGAAACAGAACCATGCATTATACTTTTTTGATAGCACTTTTTTCAATGGTAAGAGAGCAGAGAAACCTGTCTGTTCAAAACAATCTGTTGCATGAGTGCATTTTGCATCCAATTATATCCAAATTTGAAGGTGTTGTATAAAACAAATAATGAATGGTTTCCATTCTTGCAATAGTGCAAATATTTCATTCGTTGAAAGATGTAATTTGTTCCATTCAACTCGGCTGCGCCTCGTTGAATGGAACATTCCATCTTTCAACTCATGAAATATTTGCACTATTGCACTCATAACCATTCATTATTTGTATACTATACTACACTATACTATACTATACTATACCATAATATACTGTGCTAGACTGTACTATGCTACTGTACTATGCAACACTAGACTAGTATGGTCAATTTACCCTTTCTACACTGTGCCAGGCCTAGCTTTTCATAATTTTAACCCACTTACTATATAATGCCAGTGGATAGAAAATCTACTTGCCTAAATCAAATTCCCACTAGCACTTTCCTTGGATTAATACAAAACTAATGTGTGTCTAACACTGGCAGAAGCCTAAATGTCAAGGCCTGTTGTTCTACACTACACTTTCATTTCTGCACATCAATGCAAAAGCTACTCTTTAGACATTTGCTGCTAACCAAAAAATTATGTTCTTCCTTTTTTTTTTAATTAAATAAAAGAGACAAATACATTACAAAAGATAGAGAAGATATCTTCCTAAGTTGCCAATGTTTGACAAAGTGGCTTGTTGAATTCATGACAAATAGGACAAGAATGCAGACAGAACATTGTTCTTATATCCGAGGTAAGTACGTCCCAGAGAAAAAAATCAGTATCACCCTTTGTTTTCTATATTCGTCCAGTGGCATATTTTCAGGGTTTACAAATAATGTCCACTAAAGCTCCATTTTACCTTCGACCATTTCGGCAAATGACACGAGCATTTTCCAAACATTCTTCCAGTTCCGTAACCCTTCCAAGTTCCTAAGAAGAAATGAGAAACAAAAAGTGCGGTCCATACATTCATCGAACAACTAACTCAACCCACAGATTTTTCTTTCACTATCATAACTGTCAGTAAAATACGATTACAATTTTACACATTATTTTTGCAATTTATACACAATCAAATGACTATAATGTACTGTTCTGTTTGAAAGAACCCTGCGAGTTCATTGTTGCATTTTGTGAAGCAAATGTGAAATTTTACGGAAGAAAGTCTTACAACAAGAACCTTGACTGTTCTTAAATCATACGTACCTTGCTATAAGAGGCCTGGTTAGCCAAAATGACGTCAGACATTTTCTTAGAGACCTGGGTAGGGAAGACAAGATGTTGGACATGTCCACATAACCAACCAAAAAGTCTTTATAGAGCCAGTTAAAAACAAAATAATTCTCAAACATTGTTTATTCCAAAATAGGATTTGGCATAAAGAAGTCAATGTAGCATCATGCATGTACTGAATTCTGAAAAGTTTCACAATACTATCATAATCCATTACAATGCAGTTCAGCAAGCCTATTGAGCAATTCTACTTCCTGTATATGTTGATACTAAGTTGTTTGTAAAAGCACTTGGACCCATTAAGCTTTTAGAAATCGAATGGAATCGCTTTATACTGTTCTTGCTAATTGACATTAAGCTGTTGTGGAAGTCTTTTTGTTTTAGCTTAATTTATAGAAGTCTGATATTCTCATGTTCAGTCATGTTTTCATGGAAAATCTGGTGGAAAACAGATGACAAATGTTATAAAAAAAAAATCTGCTGATATAAGATGCTTGGCAATCTAAACCAATTTATATAAATATACCATTTTACCTGCTATAATCTAGATATGATTTGCCTACATTTGTATTACGTATATACTGTAGTACAAGTCAGTGCAGGTAACAAATGAAAAGTCGCATTCTCACCGCCTGTAACTGCCTTCTGAGGCGGTTCCTGTCCTCATCGATTGCGGTCAGTTGAATGTTATCTAGTTCATCTGGAATTTTCTAGAGAGATGAAGAAGAAAAAAAGGTGAATGATGATCATTGTTGCTTTCGAAAAAAAAAACTTTTTTTTGTTTAACCATGGCTCAAACAAGTTACATAAGTGAAGTATTAATGAGAATGTGTTGAAACTCAAACCCACTCTGTTGTGGTCAGACAAACATGTAGTATGAATACAACAGCATGAGTATAGTATTTCTTTAGTATGAGTATGAGCATAGGCGTAGGAGGTGGGGGAGGGGGGCTGCAGCCCCCTCAACCAAATAGTTTTGTGAAAATTTGGGCAATATGCAGAGAATCTTTCGGGCATCTACTGAAAGAAAATAAATTGTAATGATGTAGCTAAAGGAAATGAATAGCTTTAAAAAAAATCTCCTTGGTAATTAAAATAAAGTTCTAAGCTTGCCCGACTAATTCGCCATTACTAATTGAAAAGCCTATATGATATGTACATTAACATGTTGAACGCAGGCTAAGCGCGAGGAAAATTTTGGATATTTTTTTTGGGCAAGTCGTTACAGCCCCCCAAATCAAATTGGGCTCCTACGCCTATGAGTATGAGTATAAGTAAGAGTACAAGGCTGCAAGTGCAATACAAATCATGAGTACAGACTCATTACAAGTCTGTAGTCAGATAACCAGATTTGATACAATATGTCGTAGTCAGTATGAAAACAAGTAAGAGTACAAGGCTGCAAGTGCAATACAAATCCATGAGAACAGACTCAATACAAGTCTGTAGTCAGATAACCAGATGTGCTACACAATTTCTTTGTCAGTATGAGTACAAGAGTACAAGGCTGAATGTATGAGTACAAATCCATGAGTGCAGACTCAATACAAGTCTGTCGTCAGATAACCAGATTTGATTTGCTACACGGTGTCTTAGTCTGTTTGAGTACAAGTAACAGAACAAGGCTGTAAGCAGGAGTACAAATCCATGCGTACAGACTCATTACAAGTCTGTAGTCAGATAAACATATTTGCTACATTATGTCTTAGTCAGTATGAGTACAAGGCTGTAAGCAGGAGTACAAATCCATGAGTACAGACTCAATACAAGTCTGTAGTCAGATAACCAGATTTGCTACAAGATGTCTTTAGTCAGTATAAAACCTACCTCTAATTCATACTTGCTACTGTCAAAAGTATCATCTCTTAGGTAATACTCCTCAATACTTGCAATCACCTGTAAAAGAATTAATAATATTACTGAAAGTTATAATACATAGTATAAAGTTATTGCCTATAATGGAAGTTTTCTTCTGTTAAAACTGCAGCAGTTTCATAAGATAAGGAATTCCTGAGGCAACAGTTGACTATTTCAAGCTATCTTTTTAAAAATAATATTTCTCTGTTTCAAAACTTTTATTGTCGATATCATCCACATAAATGTTTCTTCTTTTATATTCCATTTTGTAATGATTTTCAATTTCTTTAAAGATAACTACTGCAAACATTGGAGACAAAACATCTAAAGCCCTATAAGATGCTAAAACCACATCGTATATCAAAAGCAGTTCTTTTATAATTGACCCTGTCGGTGAAGAGTTTTGTATGCTGTAAGGTGTGAATTTCTTTAAATGATCTCCCCCAAATGTTTAAATCAAGTTATGATTTTTCTTTAAACCATCAAAACAGGACTGTTACTGATACGAGAGAATGCAATGAACATCTTTGACAGAGATCTACTCACCTCTTCTTCAGTTGTAGGATCATTTGGAAATTCTCTCTCATCCTGTACATTACAGAAAACACAAAAATCTGTCAAACTTTGTCAGCTGTCTTTAACAAGATCAAATTTTCAAATTTGTTTATTCAGGGGGAATTATTTTAAATTTGAATGACACCTCTTGGAAATACCATGTTTCATTTTTTCCACAATTTATAACTAACTTATCAAGTTTTTACTAATAAATAAGATTGCAGTTAATTAATACTACGAAACCCAGGACCAGATTTTCCGCAATGGTAAGTTTAGTAAATGAGGGATTGATAAATTTGATTCAAATCTCAACAGTCGAGTACCAAATATGCAAATTGGAATTGAGTACCAAATATGCATATTGCCTGACAGTATGCTTTCTCGAGTTTGTTAGCAGATGAACTTATGCCAAGCCTAAGTTGCAAGATGACAGCAAAACATGTTACTGATATGTAATGAAGTAATTAAGTTACTTACTAGTGTAGTACAACTCATTGGGCAAGGAGAAGCATACATATTGTTGTATCTTCTTCATATAAAGATATTAATGAGGTAATAATGAAGTGGAAACACAAGTCATGAGAGAACTCCAATAATTAGGTTAAGCAGTTGTGTATATTAAACTGTATTTAAGTAGATCATTAAAGCAACTGACATAATGTGATATGGTGACATAAAACAAAGCACCATATGATTATAGGTATTCAATAACACATCATTAATCTGATCTAGAGAATGGTACAACATGCTACTGAACTTTGAATGACCTATGAGGAATTACTTAAAGTAGGATGAGATACTTTGCTAATATTCTACACTCTACACATATGGAGCACACTAGATAACTGGGCAAACTGTTCATGAACTTAGTGTGAAATAAGGTTGTATTATGTTAGTATATGAAATATAGCCGGCTGATTTATCATGAAATCATGAAAATGCTTTTGGTTGTGATGATGTCATACTTCAAACTTTATTAGAAAATTTGTTAACTTTCACTTACCTTAGTTTTTGCAACAATTTCATGAGGACTCGCGGGTGGGGAGGGCGTATCTCCAGGATCAGATACTGGACTAAGATCATCTTTGGCACCACTTCCCTACCCATCATAAATGAAAAGTAAGTTTGTCAATCTTCATGCATAATGCTCAAACTTCAACCACAACGGTATGGACTCAAAATAATCCTTACATGGTATTGGTATACAAATGTAGGAAAGTATTTCAATGTTTCATTAGTGATGTTAGTGATGTTTGTTGTGTTTTCTAAGCCTATGTTAGGCTATGTAGGTAGGCAATAGGCTAGCTTAGATGTTTTTTTGCTTGTCTTTCTATGGGTTTGCATGGTTTGTAATTGTTAAAAATATTTCAAATGTCAAAATGCCACTGAAGTTATGTTAGTATCGATACTCTATACAGTGATTAATCTCAGAATAACCCACAACTCTTGAATTTCACAGATTATGACCAGAAGCACCTATAGTAAACAATGTATTTTCGTTCTCATAAAGCCCTGTCTGTGTGAGTATCGGGGTATTCTGCAATTGCTCTCCATACAATATAGGTCCATGCCTACCTGGCAAAGTCAACAGGCCTAACATTAGGCCTAGCCTACGCCTTTATTTACAGTATGCATAGGAGTTGGCACGTTAAATGTAGTTTAGTGGAACCGATACACACAATGAGGACACATTATGACTGAAGAAGACAAGGCACATCAAGCGGATGTGGATGACTACCCTATAGCTCCTTCTTAGACAAAAAAGAGAGTAAGATCAATACTTATCCCCTTATGAAAGATAAATTAACTAATTTGAAATCTCCAAACTTCATCTACCTGTCGAGAGATCAGATCTTTGAATTTCTTCATTTTGGTGGCATAGTCTCTCAGTAACCAGCCATGTACGTACCAAAGGTTGTACAATTTTTGTACGTAAGGATTTTGTATGCTGCACATTCATGTACGACTCCAAAGATCATTACCGCCCTCTGCTAAGGGGAGGGTTCACAACATTGGGATAATGACGTTGGTCAGACAGAATATTGGCCGGAGTAAAGTGAAAAGCATTTCGTGTGTCATGGGGATGGAGAGCTGATAAGAGGGGGGGGGGGCACTTGGTGAGAGTCAGGGATATTATAAGGAACGTTATGGTTCGTCAAAAAAAGCTGAGATTTCACTTAAGTCTGTCCCAAACAACGATCAAAGTCGGAAAATTTCGGAATATGAATACATCTTGGACAGAAAACTTTCAAAAATGTTTCTAATTTATATGTATGAATAATGAAACAGTCGCATGATTTTAACTACGTAGATCTCAACTACGTAGTTGACCATGATATATACTTCTCCTCATGTGGCCTTTCCAGAAAACAAGTATGTGAGTGGCAGTATGGCGCACACACGCGCGCGAAACAACACAAAACACATACATACGCGCACCACATTAGTACTTAGTATTCTAGTTCGAAAGTCACGTATACTTGAATGTAGATAATCATAGGAACCGGCTATTATTGACGGTATTTAAATGTCCCTTCTGATAAAAATCGTAAAGCGATGCGATACATCTGTTGAAGTAAAGGGTTAACCCCATATCCCATCGAAATGAAACGATATGTGAACCTTATTTTCTTCTTGAAATGTTCATGGAAGCTACCCTGAAGGCTTTATTGGGGTCGGTGCTTCAATTAACTGGCGGGGCGAGTTGGGGGGGGGGGGTAGAGGAGGGTTATAAGGAGGGAGATTTCTAGACCTGTCATCCATTATGATGATGTGTGGTGTGAGTCCGTGAATTTATCATGTCAGGTTGAAAATAGCAGTTGTTCAGTTCTTTCCGTTTAATGAAACAACTTCATTCCCCAGGGTCACGTCGAACTAGCAGTATCTTTATCTTCCTCAATATGTCTAATAGAGAACTTTAAAACCTCCAAGCTGGAAGTAACTTACCGATTCCTGTCAATTGAATGGCCTTCAGCG
>JAIPMN010019887.1:1680-12501 GCA_020650975.1 Apostichopus californicus
GGGGGGGGGGGGGGGGTAGAAAGAGGAGACCGAACGTGATCTTTTTTGTTAAGTATATGCTTCATAGTTCGAAGTATCCAGGCACTAGAGCTGGGTCGTTGGGCGCATCCTTAAAGACTCTGTGTCACTACTAGGGTCACGCGTATCGTTCTTTGAAGGTGGAGCGTCGTAAGCATAATGGTTACCATCATAACCTATCGAGTCTTCGTCACTCGCACGCGTTGCGTAATCCTGGAGAGCAACCTCTGCTTCATCGTCGGTTCTCAGTTCATGATTATCATACGACCTAACATGATACTCAGTCGGCTCCTCCGTATGGGATATAGTCGTCAGTTTCGGTGGCGTTTCCTTACCCTGACAGAAACACGAAAAACAGGTCACTATCACTAGCAAAAGGACGCAGAGGGATAAAGTCCCCGCTAATATGATGCCTGCGATGAAGAATGGCTCCCTCAAAAGGTCCTGCACTGGCAGGTTGTTTTCCGTCGTGACTAACTCGCCTGTCGGCCCAAAAAAAAAAATCGTCGAAATATTTAATCGATCGAATTGGGTAATCCGTCACTAATTTGAACTCTGCTTTCCATTCTATTTGGAACCCACACAATCACAACTACCACCGTTAATATATTGCTACTACAACCTGAACAGAAAACCCAACCGTACCCTGAACGCGCCCCCCCCTTCCCGCCCCCACAGACAAATACTTCACCACGTATTTCATATCAATTGGCAACAATAATATAAAACGGTTTAGCATAACGTAGAAAAGGTACATGCCCATCATACCCAAATATGATTAAAATGATATAAATGTAACGCGATTGACTTACAATCACTGTGTCTAGTGGCTCCGGGTCTAGTAGTCGATGAGTCTGGACACCCGACGCAGCTGGCCTGTCCTGAAGAGGATTGGTATGTACCGCTTGGACAGAGCTCACATATGCCAATACTGTCGAAGAAAGTACCTGCTGGACACGTGACTGGAAAATAACAACAAATATAAACAGGCCTAATAACAATCTCCGTTCCCTAGCTCTGAGACCACTAATTGAGGTAGATGACATGCGCGCCATTTTGTAACGTTTGCCTATGTCATGCTTCAAGTAACACAACCTAACAGGACAAGGTGGGTAAACTTAGCATGCAACCATTACACTTATGCTATAAACCAAGTGTCCAGCCGATACCTGGGACGCCCGCATCTCTCCCCTTCCCTGCCCACACACACACTACAATTTTACTTAACGTGTCACCCTTTACCGTACATCCCGTGATTAAAGTTTTCCGTATATAACATCAGTATAAGATATCAGTATACCATGCAAAATAGAAAGGCCAGTTTATACACGCATGCATATTCACATTCAATAGAGAGACCATTAAATTGTGACCATGTAGGTAGGCTAAATCCAATACATTCATTGTGTTATTCGATAAAGCCGAAGCAAACGTTATTCTGCAGTCACGGACGGCGAGCGTCAGGTCGGGCCGAAATGATTTCAGTGGGCTCCTTTTTTCACACCCTTTATATATCTCAAATTCCCTACATTTTTTTTATTGGGCCCTCAAACTAAACCCGGGTATCGAGCCGGATGCCCTCACCCCACCACACCCTCCGCTCCCACCCCCCTCTATTTAGAAATGTCAGTAAGTCAACCTTTATCAATATTTAAAATGGTGAACACGATATTAGATAAACACCAATGGAATAATCCATGAAAATGCAAGCATTACTTACCACAGTTACCCTCGCCGATGTAGGTGTGTCCAGTTGGACATACATATGATACATCCGTCGCCCGTATCGTTTTCTGGTCTTCCGCTGAGAATTCCACAGTATACGAAGAGGTTGCTACATCTAGTTGTATAGGCACCGTCAGTGTTTGTAATGAATTGTTAAATCTACCACTGAAATCAGACAGTGATTGAAAACCTAGTGATGACGTCATGTCTAGTGTAAGGAGCAGAATTACCTCTTGATCTATATTCGTCTGACGTCTTCTTCTTCTTCTGGTTTCAAGCGTTCGCGTTGCACACTGAACTGTAGTTTCCAATGAAACTCCACTATTACAATCTGTAACAAGAGGGCGAGATTCGCTGCAAAACATACCCCGTTCTCTCTCAAAGAAATTTTGAAAGTAGGTCTCTATCCCGCTGTCTAATGTGACGTCAAGACACTTCACTAATGATGTTGTCAGGGGAATCATGAATGACACCGAATGAGCAATCGGTTGGACTGGAACTGAAAATAGTAAAATCAATTAAATCACAAACTTTTTTCTGACTTGAATAAAATAACATATATATCACAATTTAATAGATTGAAAGTAATGAATGTAAATTTGTTTTCTTCTAATTTTCTAACACATCTACGAAAAGCGGTGATTCTTTGCGCATGCTCAATGTAATTCAACTATTTTTCTGCTGACAAACATGTGTAAAACCTTTTTTTGAAGAAAAAACATGTTCAACATTGTTATTTCAAAACCTCATTTAAATATTTTGAGCCCCTCTTAAGATATGGTTGTTTGAATGTAACCTTTATTGACTGGCTAAACCTTCAACTATACTCCCGGAAGTTGGATCGAAGTATAGGAGGTCTTTGATATCATTTGGGCAAATGATTTTGAAATGCTTTACTAAGGGTATGTTTGTTTAGCTGACAATGTTACTGCACTGTTACTTTAATCTGTCTTTTTTTCTGTTTTTTGTTAGAATTGTTCTTTTCCTCTGTGGACAAATGATTGAAAATTGTCTCGCACCACAATGAATTGTTCCATTGACTTACACACTAAACTCGTCACTTTCAAGACCTGCCAAAGCATACATAAAAGTTTTCAACTGGTATATCCTACCCCCCACATGATAGCTGAGATCTTAGCCTATCATGGCATTTGCAAACTTCCATATCATGACCGTTCAGATTTTATGTTTGAAGAGGAGCAAGTTTAGCATACTGAATCCCTACCCTTCCATCTTCTCGCTCGGAGTATAATATCAACATTTAACCAAAGATTTTCTAAATTGGTTTATATCACCTTCGATCCTCCCTATTTTCACACCATCTGTACTTTAAATTATGCTCTTTCATATAAACGCAGAACAAACAATGATGGTAACTGATAACATGCCTAAACAAGCATTACTACCTTAGGTACGTTTACCTCTTTTTTACGACAATGGTTAACCATCCGAGCGGATGAACACTACTCTAATTGTGGTGTGGTCTACAAAGACATTGTCAGCTGCAGTACCCCCTATGACATAATCCATTCTGCTGTTGCCAGATGAATTTACATAATATCACAAAATTTGAAGGGAAGAAAAAATCATATCTTCGATGTACAAACTGCATGCTATCAAGATGCAGTTTTCGCAAATATATTCAGCTTTTACCTACCAAAACATTCCTTCGTGGGACGTCATTTGATTTTAGTTTGCCACGTATAATATACGTATATTTCTATAATTTTACTCACTGTATGGAGTTATAGATGTACCGGTTCCCTTTGGACTTAATATTTTCAACATTTATCGCCCAGACGCTTTGTCATATCGGTACTAATCACGGCGAGAATGACAAAACAAGGATAAACTTCCAAGAAGTTGTTGTATTGATACTTTATACCTAAACTGTCCACAATTACTGACCAGAGACTCCTTAAGATATTTCTTCGAAATAAAAGCGACATGTAGTTTATACATTACTGACGATTTTAAAGATGTCTTTTCATAAAGAGATATGTAGCAACAACAACTACACACAGACATTTAAAAATGAAATAAACAGAGCTTTAAGCAATTTCTAATTTTAAGACTCAATAAGTCTCCTTTACCTTGACAAAGACCATTAAGTGGACGTGGTTCCCAAAAGCTGGTACCCGTTTGAGTGCAGGTAAGTGGGCCATACTGTTGAATGGCGTTTACCGTACCAGGGTCACATCTAAATGAACAGTTGAGCTGCCCTGAATCTGGACACGTTATCATCGTGTTCTCTAACATTGGAATATCGCAGTCACCTACGAATCGACCTTTTAAAAAACAAACACAAAGGGAGAAGGAGAAAACAAATTGCTTAGTCCATACAACATATGTAACTAAGACATATATATACCGATACTAAATATATCAACCTAAAGACATGTGTAAAAGAGTATATACCAGGGCTATAACAATCAAATATAACGCTTAATCGATAATTCATTATCAAAGGATGACAATCTTTCACTTTGGTCCACGTTAAGCCAACCATGACCACCCCCTCCCATTGTCGGGCAAGGTACGGAAAGTGGTGAAAAGTAAGAGAAATGTAATAAGGCATGGTCCTACACATTTTTACAAAGTAATTACCTGTGGGTACAGCCGCGATTGGAGCTGTGGGTACAGTGTATGGAAAATGACAATAAAAAAAAATTAACATTACACTTTAAACATATTTTATGTACACACTCCGTTAAAAATTACAATTATTTTGAGGAATTAATGTTTTTACGAATGTCCAGTCAAATCAATTGTTATTCGTAGATTTGAAGGTTTTATACAAATGTATTAAAGAGACCCATCTTCTACAGTAAGAGTGCATGTACATTAACTACTGCATCAGATAGTCCTGTACACGTGCATTGAACATAAATATCGCCTCTGGTCAGGATAGGGGCCTCTGTTACATTACAGGTAACAATACGATTACGAGTTTCGACATCAGAACAAGATGGCGGCTGGAACATCCACTGACTCAGAGAATTCATACACATTAATTTTGGAACATTATTGAAAGCTGTTGATGGTACAAGAGAAACCGATTAAGTTCTGCTTGTTTGTTAGGTGGCCGAGCATCATCTTGTTATTGAGCTTTGTCTAGATCTCTTTAAAAGGTTTTAGAAGGTACTTTCTTAAATCCTGACTTTCGTCGACCTCTTTTAGTAACGCGTGCGCATCACTTTAATTGATTTGTTAAATAAGGCTATACAGATAACATAGAAGATTTCATAGAGGTTTCGGTTAAGAAGCGGGGTCTTCCATTTCAGTGCAAGATGGCAACTGGAATGTCCACTAACTCTCAGAGTCGACACATATCAGTTGTGTAGGATTCTTGATTGTGAATACAATGTGCGGTAGGACTATGTTGTTTAATTCTGTGACACAGTGACGTTTGTGTGTTTTGCTAACTTAGGTGTTGCAAACAACAAAGAAGGAGTTCGAGACTCACCTGGTACAGTAAGAATGTACGTACAGCTGTCCATTGCATTGGATGTGTCTACACACGTACAATTTATAGTGTTATTAGAGTCGCTGGGCAAGATATCGCCATCGACTCTATCACAGACTACAGTCAGTTGATCAATGGGGTCTTCCGTATCAGTGCAAGATGGCGATTGGAACATTCCCTGACTCACAGAATCCATACACGTTAATTGAGGAGGACTATTGATAGCTGTAGATGGTACAAGAGAAATTACGTTCTACTTGTTTGTTGGTTGGCTGAGCAACATCTTGTGATTGTGCTTAGCCTAGATCTCTTTAAAAGGTTTCAGAAGGTACTTTCTTAATCCCGACTTTTGTCGACCTCTTTTAGTAACGCGTGCGCATCACTTTAATTGATTTGTTGGATAAAGATACAAATAACATAGAGGATTTCATAGAGGTTTCAGTTGAGAAGCGAGGTCTTCCATTTCAGTGCAAAATGGCAACTGGAATGTCCACTGACTCTCAGAGTCGATACATATCAGTTGTGTAGGTTTCTTGATTGTGAATACAATGTGCGATAGGACTATGTTGGTTAATTCTGTGACACAGTGACGTTCGTGTGTTAACTTAGGTGTTGCAAACAACGACAAGAAGGCAATCCATGAGCTGTAGATGTCATATCTTTTGCCATTTGTTCACACACTTATTTTGAACTTGAACGGACGGTGTAGCAAGAGTTCGCGACACACTTTTGCGCAAAATTCAGGCCAAATTGAACTCTGACCAAAATTGACCTTTGGCCTTGAACCTTAAAACACATTAGTACTATTTAAAAACAAAATTCCCATCATTCTCTACATATCTTGTGGTTTAATGACTTTTTCCAACATGCTGAAAGCACAAAATAGCTCATAAAAAATTCTAGGTTTGTTAACATCTGACCTTAGATCTATGATATCATCAATCATCGCAAGTTTACATGATCAGGCACATACCCACCAAGTTTGAACTTGATCAGACATACGGTCTAGGAGAAGTTCGCGACAAACTTTCGCCAATTTGACCTTTAACCCCAACTTTACACACGTAAATCTGTCCTAGCTTGACATTCTTCTCGTCATTCTGTACTTATTGTGGTGTTTAATGCCTTTATTCTACCTGTTGACAAGCAAAAAATGGCTAAAATCCAACTTTTTAGGTTTTTGACCACTGATCTTTGACGTTTTAAATCACGCATTCACGAGATTACATGGTCAGTTCCTACCCACCAAGTTTGATGTTGATCGGAATTACGGTTTAGGAGGAGTTCAGGACACGTTTTACTCACTCACACAAACACACACGCATCACTCACACATTACCTCAAAGAAGGAGTTCGAGACTCACCTGGTACAGTAAGAATGTACGTACAGCTGTCCATTGCATTGGATGTGTCTACACACGTACAATTTATAGTGTTATTAGAGTCGCTGGGCAAGATATCGCCATCGACTCTATCACAGACTACAGTCAGTTGATCAATGGGGTCTTCCGTATCAGTGCAAGATGGCGATTGGAACATTCCCTGACTCACAGAATCCATACACGTTAATTGAGGAGGACTATTGATAGCTGTTGATGGTACAAGAGATACCTATTACGTTATACTTGCTTGTTGGCTGAATGAGCATCATCTTGTGATTGTGCTTTGCCCAGATCTCTTTAAAAGGTTTCAGAAGGTACTTTCTTAACCCGACATTTGTCGACCTCTTTTAGTAACGCGTGCGCATCACTTTAACTGATTTGTTTAATAAAGCTATACAAATAACATAGAGGATTTCATAGAGGTTTCAGTTGAGAAGCGGGGTCTTCCATTTCAGTGCAAGATGGCAACTGGAATGTCCACTGACTCTCAGAGTCGACACATAATAGTTGTGTAGGATTCTTGCTTGTGAATACAATGTGCGGTAGGACTATGTTGTTTAATTTTGTGACACAGTGATGTTTGTGTGTTAACTTAGTTGTTGCAAACAACGACAAGAAGGCAATCCATGGAGCTGTAGATGCCATCTCCTTTGTCATTTGTTCACACACTTAGTTTTAACTTGAACGGACGGTGAAGGAAGAGTTCGCGACACACTTTTGCGCAAAATTCAGGCCAAATTGAACTCTGACCTCAATTGACCTTTGGCCTTGAACCTTACAACACATTAGTACTTTTTAAAAACAAAATTCCCATCATTCTCTACATATCTTGTGGTTTAAGGACTTTTTCCAACAGGTTGAAAGCACAGAAATCATGCAGGAGCAAGTTTACATGATCACATACCCACCAAGTTTGAACTTGATCGGACATACGGTCTAGGAGAAGTTCGCGACAAACTTTCGCCAATTTGACCTTTGATCCCAACTTTACACACCTAAATCTGTCCTAGCTTGACATTCTTCTCGTCATTCTGTACTTATTGTGGTGTTTTATGCCTTTTTTCTACCTGTTGACAAGCAAAAAATGGCTAAAATCCAACTTTTTAGGTTTTTGACCACTGATCTTTGACGTTTTAAATCACGCATTCACGAGATTACATGGTCAGGCTCCTACCCACCAAGTTTGAAGTTGATCGGAATTACGGTATAGGAGGAGTTCAGGACACACGTTTTACTCACTCACACAAACACAGACGCATCACTCACACATTTCCTCAAAGAAGGAGTTCGAGACTCACCTGGTACAGTAAGAATGTACGTACAGCTGTCCATTGCACTGGATGTGTCTACACACGTACAATTTATAGGGTTATTAGAGTCGCTGGGCAAGATCTCGCCATCGTCTCTATTACATTCTACAGTCAGTTGATCAATGGGGTCTTCTGCATCAGTACAAGATGGCGATTGGAACATTCCCTGACTCATAGAATCCATACACGTTAATTGAGGAGGATTATTCATAGCTGTTGATGGTACAAGAGAAACCTATAACGTTCTACTTGTTTAAGAGCTTAGAATAAATAAGTGATTATCTTTGATATGTATTTTCGTGGCTAAAACTTGCTAAAACAGAACAAGAAGTCCCAGCCGAGGCTCCTTTACCCCAGCCCCTCCCCCCAAAGTCTCACGACCAAAAAAAGGTGAAGTTTCTGACTTGACCGGTTAAATTTGTCATTTTAAATCTGTTAAACCGTTAATTATTTGGACAGCTTTTGTTTTTGGTTTGTATTTAAAACCAAAATGTGATCACTCCCCCCCCCCTTCCCCTCCCCGCTGGACTTATTTTCTGCGGACGCCCACGTTTGTTTAATCCTTACAGTAAAGTCTTTGTTTGTCTTATATGCATTTTACTACATTTTGCAACTGTTAATTTGTGCATACTGTTCTATTATTCAACTATTTTACAGAAGCTTTTTGGAGGACAGCGAGCGGACTGGGTGGGAAGTGTTAAGCGTGGTGGTAGGGTTTGAGTGGGTGGGGGGGGGGCGGGTTGGGGGGAAGGTCGGACCAAGAAGTCATGAGATTGGAGCGTAATGCACGAGTATAGTTATGCCAAATAACAGATAACGATCTCCTACCACGGTTTCGGTATACTCACAAAGAAGCTCACTAGGAGGGGTATGGAGAGTTGGGTGAAGAGGGGGGGGGGGGAGGGGAGGACATAGATCAACCAAATGTATGTACAATTTAGATGTATAACAAAGCATATATACGTTTATCTATAGCCCTTACCTTCTTTCTTTATTTTAAGAAGGTTCACGAAATGATACTTGAAATGCAACATACGTAATGTATGTCATGTCTGCGATACATAGAGCTGCAGTTTGTACATGCGTTTACCTAGCAATCTATGTGCCTCATATACAATGTGGCTTAGGAAGAGATAATTTACGTGACAACCTTATCTCTAAGTCTAGACCATCGAAATTGCACCATCATATGCAAGAAGCTCAAAGGTTTGACAATAAAACCAGAAAAGCATTACTATCGTTTGGACACAAATTACATGTATTCGATTTAATGCGTTCAAAACTCGCTAAGTAAAAAAAGAAACCAAAATTACAAGTCAACTCCAAATGAAGCTTTAAGTCAAATGTATAAGCCTTGAGTTGGCTTAGCCTTGAGAACTGAATTCACGGCAAGTTAGTTCAATTCATCCATTTCCATATTTCAGGTAGGCAATATTGTTTTGGGCGTCAAAACTCGGAGACAGACATTAAGGTACTGGTAATGGGATACGTTATTACAAATTGTTTCATATTAATGTCAGTTAATCCCTTGTCAAATATAACTTCTCATCTTCAGTGGCTAAAGATATATTGCTCATGTGAAGAGAGCAAGAGAGAGAAAGAGGTGGAAAGACAGACAGACAGACAGATAAAGATTGAGAAGGGGAAGGGGTCATACGGGAGGCAAGGTTAGAGCAGGCGTTTCGTGCATCTGATCGTCTTACCCATCCGAGAAGTTATCAAACTTAAGCAAGAGTCCCTGCCATTAGATTCGTCGGTGCAATCACAGAAAACCGTAGACAAGCCATTTGGGAGGGGATCTCCTAACTTTCGGCTACAGTTAATGGTTAGCTGATTCGGTAGAGATTCCATGTCAGTGCAGGTTGGAAGATTTGCTTCCGTGATAAATCCTTGACTTTGTGTATTTGGACAAAAAAGTTCCGGTGGAGTGTTTGGCACGACAGGAGCTGAATAAATTGTAAATTTTTATAGAATTATCGTTATTCAAATCATAGTCTAA
This sequence comes from Apostichopus californicus, assembly GCA_020650975.1. Lineage (NCBI taxonomy): Eukaryota > Metazoa > Echinodermata > Holothuroidea > Aspidochirotida > Stichopodidae > Apostichopus > Apostichopus californicus. The sequence continues at coordinate 11,581 of JAIPMN010019887.1, forward strand.
CCTTAATAGAACAGTCGTTTTACTTGTATGTTTTAAGCAGAATTATATGTTGCTGTAACACTTACCACCATCGACGGTCACCGTGAAAGCACATGTACCAATGTTTTCGCTACTATCTGTGCACATACATTGGATAATGTTGTCACCAGGTTGTAGTACGCTTCCGGGAGTAGCATTACAGTCTAAACGGTTTGTAATAGGTCCATCCTCTTTATCAACACACACCGGATCGTTCCAAAATGCAAATTCCATGCCTTCATTATTGGGTACGATCATGCTAAATGTGGGACACGTCACGACTGGAGCCTCATCTGAACACAAACAACGAATAGCAAGATCAAGTTTACGCATATTTTTTAACCACCTAGTTGTCGGATTAAATATTCCAATTCTCATAATTTCATATAAAAAATATTGCAGAACAATATATGTGCTGAGAGGTCTGTGAAAAAAAGGATATTCCGGTCGAGTGCTAAAGTTCACTGTTAATTAAACGAAATAAGTGGAACTTTAGGTCAAAGTCAGGTCAAAACCATAGCTATATATGTTACCATTATATATAGGCGATATCACATTACTGTTTTTTTTTACTTCATCTTTTTGTTCAATTTTTGTTTTATGAATGCATCTGGCAGAGTCGGGTACGTGATGTTACCATGGCATTTGATCGAGCTGAAAAAAAGTCTTTCTCTGTCTTGATCCTGTACAAATCACTTATCAACGGAGGAATAAAATATATCCTTACAGGATAATAACAAAAAAAAGATGATCACATGATAAAATAAAGAGAACATCGACAACTAAGCAAAAATTCCAAATGTATCACATTTCAATAACAAACCAAGAACATGAATTGCAATTGACCGAAGATAAGCTTTTCAAGAGACAATCTGCCATGCATGATATCACAGACCATTATAT
>JAIPMN010019889.1:3279-14210 GCA_020650975.1 Apostichopus californicus
TTCCGGGAAGGGAATGCCGGGAGGGAGGGCGAGGGGGGGGGGGGTGGTTGGTTGTGGGAGGGTAGGGGGAGGTGGATAGCCAGCCCCGATGTGTAGGTATTAATTTGAGCTTGAATGCAAGCGAGCAGTTGGGCCAAAGAACGTCAAATTTGTCATTTTCTTGGATTATGGAAGTTGTATAGCCATATGCATCCATGACAAAGTAAAACGGTTTGCAGTGTTCATAACTATATGGCATGCATCACGTGCCCATTTAGCCTTACTTCTAACTGTTGTGGGAGTTTTAGTATACCACCCTCTTTATTTTCAAATTCGCGAAGATGAATGAAGCTGTTTCTTGACACGGGATATTATAGTGAGAAGACATATGACGTCATGTTATTTACTTTGTGCAGTTTTAATAATCACTTATCTTTGCTTATCTTTGGTTTTATGCCACTCTGTAAAATTGAAGTACTGATTGTGGTGGTGTGTATGTTTGTATTGAGAGATACTATGGACTATGCCCTAACTGCATTGTGTAACCCTTTATTACAACAGTTGGCTGTATTCGCGTTGTATTTGGTTGTATTTGTTAACGTCGGTGCCTTCCAATTATAGGATTCCGAGTTCGAGTCACTCCAAAATGAATTTATGTCGTCCAGTTACAGAGTTGTTGACAATTGACAATTCATCGCCATATAACACGCTGTAAAAGAGAAACTACATTCTGTTATAATAGTTTCACAGTAAAATCTGGATAAGTTCTGTTATCATACAAAGCAAGTATCAACACGTACACTACTACCTGACCCAATCATCAGTTTCAGACATGTGTTCGCTGTAGCCTAATTTACATATACACAAATGTTTCATCACATACATAAATACTGGTTAACTATACTGGTAAGCAAATTTCACCTCTACTTTGCACGATAAGAAAGCCTTTATATACTTCAAGTAACTTTGGTCAAATGAGAAATGCTCTGAAGAACACTGTAATACTATGAAAGGTAAAGAGCGACCTCTATTGTAAGCCGCACATGATATGAAACAGTACAGTAACCTTCCAAGATATACACTTCTCATATAAAGCTTTAATGTTTTTGGTCAACGGAAGAACTGAGTGACTCAAATGTACAGCGCCACCAATCCATGCTACCGAGAAGTAGCTAACATTATTGTATTACTTTGCGAGGAAACTGCTGTCTGCCATTTTGTTTTCTTGATTTCCTTTCAATTCGGTTCATGCTAAAAATAACGTTTTATGTTAACTTCGATTGATTGGTTGATTTAGTATTTCATTACTGAAAAAGAGCTCAGCACAATGAGTTCCTTAGCTTTATAACTTGAAGCAGGGTTTCCCTATAACTTTATCCCCCTGTGGATGTCAGAGTTGTCCACGAACCCCTAACTTTTCGAGACACGATCTGAGTCATTATTATTCTATAATACCCATAACAGTGCTTTGTAATAGATCAAGTTCATAGTGTAATAATGTAATGAAACATGCACGGTACGGCAACATATGCGTATGGAACGCGAAAAGAGTTTGTCGATAGGTACGACTTTTGTTCATTACTAAATTATATGATATATCAGATATTAGTTCAACAAAAAGAACTCTAGTTTTGACTTTCAGAAACGTCTCACGAACCCCCTGGGATGGACTCACGCACCTCCTGGGGGTTCATGCACCCCAGTTAGGGAACCCCTGCCCTAACGCATGTCTCTGTGCTGTATAGTTGGAAGTTGGATGTTAATCAAGTTATCTTACCCATGATGCGTATAAACCAAGAACGTAGAAGGCCTACATTGGTAGCGAACAGTCTAATGTTCAAACATAACCAATGGAGAATCATCGGAAATTCCGAGTCAGATTTCAACTATTCATTTCCTTAGAGATAAAGTACGAATTAATAATAACAACAATTTCTAGTTTTTCTTTAATTCTGAAGCTTATCAGCTACCGTAGAATATCGGTTTCACTCTCTTTTATCAAACAATGCAAGTTTAGATGTGCATTGTCAAACCGTGGGACTTTATGGTGACCTATATCATATTTCAAGATCATAAAAATTTTCTTTACTTAATAACTTGGATCAGTGTATTTCTGTTTCGATATCATTGTTTTAATTCAAACAAAACATATTCTTTCAAATATAACCAAACCTTTTCTTTATTGACTTTTATAAATACTTCGACGACCAAGGGACCTCAAATAGACAATAAATATTTTAGTTTTGATAATGAATGCTATCAAGGAAAGTTGATTCTAGGAATAATTCCTTTCGTTTTCGATAAGAATCGCAGCAGATGTCAGTTGTATTGTTTCCAGCAAATTGATAATATCAATTTAAAGGCACTTTGTAGGCATTTAGTGCGTGGCGAGATTATCATCATACAAAAAGTTCGCATACAAGAGGATGCCAATGTATATATCATCTTTTTCTGGCCCGGGCATAAGGGGTACTGCGAACATATGGGCCCCTCGTTTGCTTCGCGGTTCATCCCAGCCTATTGTGTTTGTCTCTACTATACACTGATATGTGTTTTATGTTTAGTGAAATGTAACTATTTAATATATATTCGGTTTCTTTCCCCTTCAATTATCAACAATTTCAACTTCCTGGTTATTTGGCATACCTTCCCCCCCCAACAAATACTGAGTGCTTTGGAATAGTTCTTTCTCTACAAGCGTGGGTCCAGATTTTGAAAAAGAAGAGGGTGCGTCCCTTTAGTTGTTGAAACCGACGTCTTCATGCAGAAGTTCTGTAGCTTATAACGTTTTAGTGGTGAAATGGTACATAATGAAGAATGTTTATTTTATAAATTAGGCCCGTCTACACGTAAGATTGCAAGTGCTCATAACCACTTTGAATAATTTTGTGAGGAATAGAAAAGGGAAGGGGTATACACTCTTCACAGCCCTCCCATAATCGCCTGTTTTATATTTCATACCTGACTGGTCAATGTACTCAGCTCACTAGTATTGTCCAGACTTTGTCTCCTTAGTCGGCTGTGGAAAAACAAAACTTAACACTCTCCGTTATGTCAAAAATAAATTAATTTGGGTACTATTTAGGCTAAGCATTTCTAAACCTTCCAGGGCGTTCCCACCTGGACCCAACAGGAGCGTTCAAATGCATTCCAAATAGTTTATATTCCATTGATTAAGTTAAAATAATAAGATATCTCCAAATCCAACAACTTCCGGGCTTTCCATCCGTACCTCCCAATTGAATTTCTCTCCCTCATACGTATGTAATAGTATGAAGTTGCAATTATAAATCAAGTTGCCGTTTTGTTCTTTTTCGAAACCCTACTCATCTATAGTCACGAGTCGGACGCAAGTTAGGACGTGTTCCCTATCCCCTTAATTTTCCCATGACGTGCACTCTATACAGGTGAGGTTTCGCACATTCACCCGCCCCCCCCCCCTTTGCTTGTGCTACACTCGGTGCCACCATTTTGAAGTACCGGGTGCCGCCACTGTGTTTAACATCTATTGTATAGGTTATTTCTTTTTAAATGTGACGAGCAGTGAGTGTACAATTTTAGTACTCAATGTATGTAATACAAATATAAAAAAAACAAATATTCATGCAATTCACAACCCTGTTTGACAGCTCAAGCTAATACGTTGAACAAGCAGTTTTTTTTTATGAGAAGTGTACTTTGATTTATCTGTTCTAATACAATAAAGGCATATGCTTGATACGGCGCTACAATGCCAAATGTATCCTTACTAATTCTTTGTCGACGAAAAACAAGGGAGGGAAAGTGGGGGTTCTGAACCGTTCGTTCAAGTGTTTACATTTCGATAGGTACCCGTTATTGAATCTGATAACAATTCACTCGAGTAATACTTATCAACTTGACCTTTGGATTGCGGCTATAAATACATTACTTATTTAGTGCAGATGTCTTTAGGTGACAGATTTTTTTTCTGATTGTAAAATTGTTCGTGTCATTTTGACAAACAGTAAAGCAGTTGGATTTTCTTATGATAGTCACGGGATTTAAAAACGGAACCCAACAGTACTTCTACAGCATTAACGTTCCACAGTAATGTACATTTTATGTAATGTAATGTACTGTTGAGTCAAGTATAGAACATAAAGCAATGTACGAGTGTGGGTGTAGTATGATACCTGCCTAGCTTGTATCATATCATGTAATGTGGCGAATATCGCCTGTAGCTCGGTAGAGATGGTTTTATCGTTGCCCCTGGAGAACTTGTTAGGGTAGGCTATTCCGGAAGCCTAAGTAAAAGAAGGTCCACTCAGATAAGCGATGAAACATTTCTGTTAATTTTAAGATGATTTATTCTCTCCGTGACAATTATAAGTTCAATCAAACGCTTTAAAATTAATTAAAGATACCGCTTGGAAACAAATAGGTATAAATAAAAAATATAATAAAAAGCAATAAATATTAAATTTCCTCTATGAAAACTGCCCAGAAGTTGCTGTTTTCTTGGGGTCACATGTGATGGGGCATCTGATCCATGATTGGTTCAATATAAACTACTTTGGAAGATCATTAATATTCATCAATCTACCACCGTATGAAGCAATCATTAGTAAGAAAGAAAGCAACACCTGGTCCTGTTTTATTTCTTTTTCTTCTTTTTGTCTGAAAATACGGGCTAACCAACTAGACGTCTAGACGAAAATGGACCGAACAATTTCTTCATTTGGGAACCGTGGGAATTAACGAGGGCAACTTGAAGGTCAAAAGTGCAAAGGCTTAAAGACCTTGTAGGAGTTTGATAGGAACTTAAAGGATGTACAATATCACTTCACGACAATAAGTCGATGGGACTGCAAAATGCTGCAGGAGTGAATCATGAAAAAATATTTGTAATGAGTTCAGCAATAACTCGCTGTATTCCATACAAGAATATAAAAATACAAGAGTCAAACCGGCTACATTCTAAAACTAAATATCTAAAAATCAAAACGACAACAACATCCATCTGTTGGCGAAAATGATGTAATGTGTCAAACACTGACATATATGCAGGGGCGTAATAAGCCGGGAAAGGGTGGAGGACAGGGGCATCCCTTTATCCCTTCAGTTAGCATTCTTATCCTACTCCGCTTTCCAACCTCACACACCATATAGGAAAAGTAAAATATGTGCGGGACAGGAGAGAAAGAGATGGAGTGGGGGTATTGAGGTTGTTACGGTTGGGACCTCATGCCCAAGTATTGTTCTCATCCGCCCGTTGGAAGGGGGGGGGGGGGTTCATCATCTTCTGATGTAGTATAAGGTGTCTGGTAATGCTTCGACCCTAATTCCAAGTAGTGATTACTTTAGCTGAGACGGTGGATCATTTGAGATAGCTAAAAGAGTGCCATGAAATATAATGATCAAATTTTATATGTTTATTCCTCATAATCCTTGAGTTATATTTGAAAATATACAAAACGATTGGATGATACACATGAAATGACGTAACTGCACGACTAAATAGTTTTAGTTAATCTGTTTGGGACCCTATACAGAAATTTTAAAATACTTTTGGTTAACTGGTTAAGAGAACCTAGTACCTATGCCCACGTCTTTCTTTTTCTTTCGCCACTTTTCATGCTTCTTGCGAAACTGAAAAGCCTGCAATGGCTCTCGATTTCTATCTAATTGCTACCTATGAAATAAAAGCTATTAAATGAAAACTTATGCGAATATTAAAGATGCGTTGAAGAACCGAGAGTGTAAAGCTTACTAGAAATATAACAATTTAATAGTTACAACATTTCAACACAAACACAGATATATAAAAAGGCAACCGACTAAAATTATGTAATTCCTATTTTATACTTTAGTATCAGTTCATTTGGCCAGAATCATCTCATAGTTCTTGTATTCTTGTGGCTGAAGTTGAAATCTGAATAAAATATGTGCAACTGTTTTACATCTTTAAGTTAATATATCAATATATATATCAATATATCCTCATAACATATTTTATGCCGGATATATGAGTTTGTTCCGACTTGTTATATTTGGCGAAGCAATTGAAGTAAAAATGTGATAAAATGTTAAGTATGTGTACACAGAGGCTGGTTTCCACCAAATAGAAGAAAAATATAATGATAGTAAAATATCACTTTTCAACGATATATGAAGCATGGAGCAACAATTCCCTTCATGGAGTAAAAGAGGGTATAAATCCAATCAAATTTAGGAACATACAACGAAAGAAAATTAATTCAGTTACTGAAAAGATATTGAGATGGCGATTTAAAACAAAACAGTGCAGAAAATTTATATTTTTAAGCTAAGTGTTACAGTGGTATCGGAATATCTATTTAAAGTAAACATTGTTTATACATTAATAGTCAGTGACACGTAATTCTTCGAACGAAGCTATCAGTTTCAATTTTATTGTAGTTGATTTTTTTCTGAGCTTTCAGTTTGTTTGGCTTATTAAAGGTTATCACCATTTGGATGTTTTTGACCATGTCCTTTAAGAAAAATAAAGAGATCTAATAATCAGACTATGCTAATTAATAATTATAGTACATAAGCTGCTCCCAATCCATTGCTATCATTTTGTACCATCGTTAAACAATGGTTGAGATTTGTCGACAAAAAGGACTCAAAGTCGCAAACAAGAAGTCAAAGAAAATTGGTAGAACCACACTGAAGATGTAACGCCTGATTATAATTTATGGACTAATTTCACATTGCCTTTATAGGTCAATACAATCAGGAGCTCAAAATTATATTTTGATTATGCTTTCTTATGCCGGTTAGGTTTGTTTGTTTTCAATACTCCGATTGTGAAGCAACACGATCTGCTAAGTAAAAGCGAACATATAGACATATATACACACACATACATAACTGTTACATATTCATGTCTTGAAGACTTCAGCGCTTATCTTTGTTAGAGTGTTACCTCCAAAACAATCCTCGATGCTGGAGCTTATATTGAAAAAAGTCAATCCATTTCAGTAGGTCATCGATATTATTCATGCATGGTCAGACAGGTCGAACAAAGTGTTGTTCTTTTTCAATCATAATGATGTTATCTTTTCATCGTTTATTGCGTATTTGTTTTGTTTTTGTTTTTGTTATCGCACATGTCATGTTAAAAACTTAATACAGAATAATTTGGCGTATGGTAAGATCAAATGTGTGCGTAGAAATCAATTGTATATTGCCCGCCGATACAGGGTTTAAAAAAGGATCGGTAAGGACCTGAAAAAATAAGTCAATTACAATGTAAGAGATTGGACGAACCTCTTCAGAAGAAATATAGATGTGAAACTTTGCATTCTGGTGAATGTTAAGGCTACAAATTACCGGTAAGTCTATGGTGAGGTCTATGCACATCCATGTGCTAGCAATTGTACTTTTTTCAGTGGGGTTGAAAATGGGGGGGGGGGGCGGGCGGAGGTCGGGGGGAGGTCGTTGTTATACGCTTCGTGCCCCAAGATCCGCTCCTGTCAGACATTAGACTTACAACTCGTTCCAAACGGTGACCTAGAAATAAGGAAAAGAAAACAATCAAGTTTCCTTACTGTTCGACTAATCGAGACCTTTAGCTTAATATTAGTTTGTCACATTATAACTACAGTAAGAAGTCGTAATAACAAACATTGAAAATGGACAAAGCATGTAATTCAAGGGAATTATGGTCTAACAAAATTAATGTAAACATGCGTAATGAATCTCTACGAAATTCAAAATACCATTGCTATGCACCCAATAACAACTGCATACATTAAACATTTGATAACACGTGTCGATGAACCATTCATAATGATTATGAATGTAGTAGAATGAAAACTCCCACACCCCCACCAGTAGAAGTATAACATTATAACATAATCAAAGAAGTATAACATTACCACTTTATCATATTCTTCTTGAGTAATTTTGGACAAACTTTCGGTTTGCTGTGGTGAGAGAAGTAAAATGAGCATTATTCCACTAGATCATGTGTTAAATATATCATAAACGACAGACTATCAACAGATATTAAAGTTATATGAAGAGTCATATAGTACCGCATTATTCAACATGTACCTTAGGCAATTACTGTAAGCACCCCCCCCCCCTTCAGATCAAGTGGTCTTCGGAAATGCTTCAAGGAGAGACCTTTTTCTTATATATGGGTTGTGCATGGAAACTTTAATATGGTGAGAGGAGAGGTAGGGAAATGGTGCCTTATGTCGTTAGATTTGACACTGGAGTCATGCCATTCAGGACGATTGAACATTTGGACAGAATCTAACATAGCGAAGAAGTCTTACCAGAATGCTTACCTGGTTAAGAAGTAAATACCCTCATATTGTTAAATAATAGTGGGTATTTAGCATGCAGATAATGAGCTGGTTAAAAATTTTTATATTTCTTTTTGCAACTGTCATTCACAGTTGAATATTCTGGAATGTTTACTTTCATCAAATGTATGGGCGACAAGGGAGGATAGAATAGGGAGCACCGGTAAGGGTGGGGGCTGGTTTCTTTAGGATGGCGGTAATTTGTTGACACGAATACATGTGCATTTCTACGGCCCCTGGTTTCAATTGGTCCGTCAGTATCTCTTCGCAGCATTGTATCAGCTTGTATATAAAAGCTACCACTATCACAAAATGAAAGTGTATCTTTTAGGAAAAGGAAAACATAACACATATACATGAGCAGTTCATACAAGTTAATGTTAGCGTACCTGCCAAGCTCCAGAATCCATATCTAATGAGTAACAGGCGATTGAGGAGTACCAAAAGACTGAAAAAAGGTGAAGAAATGAGAATTAATGTGCATAATTGGATTATGCTTAGGAATTTGATCATAATGATCTATCATGGTACGATGCTATATAACATACCAAATGAGGATTTTGTAGAGTATGATTATTTCTATTCATATCAGTGATAGTATATTGTAAGAATGTATCACGCCAGCGGCGTAACGTCTGGTGATGATCATGGGAGAACCTTCAGGCCACGCAACATAAAGGACCCCGAGATTATAGAAACAATGAACGGTGCACACCACATCCAACGCCCAAATGTGAAATGTTATATATCATCAAAAAGATGTGGAAACCAAATCGTATTGCGATTGTACGGTAAGGTTAAGAAACAACATAATCTGCAACAAATATGCTAATATCTCGCCCTGTTCACATTTTGTATCTTCTATTGACTAATGCTATTCATATACATATAACTGGTTAATACTATACTTATTAAATTATCCTCACTCAAAAGGGGTCAATGGTAAGATGAAAAAGCTCGAGTTTCAGCAAGGGCAACTCTCTGCTATCGCTTTATCGGCCCCAGGTAATCAGTGTCCACAGGCCCGAGTTAATCGTTACGCTTATATACTAGGCAATGTAACTAAAGCAAACTAACAAGAAATAAACCTAGAATGAAAGTTGGAAGACAAGATTAATACCCAGTTAGAGAAATCTGTTTGACTTCACAATGTCACTGCCTTATAATAACCACGAAATTCACCTGTATCTATAACACTGAGTAAAGATATTTTCAATTTGTACTTGGAAACTAATTGGGTTTAAATTTAGCATAACTATTCAGGTCACACCAAGATGCAGTTGGAAATGTCCAAAAATTTATGATGAACATTTATCTAGAAATGCTGGAAAAAATGCAAACGTTACCTTTGATGTCATTTGAGCCATTTGATTGTAAATGCTTAAACGCAGATTTCTCTTTAAACTTGAAAGGCATCAAGACAAATGCAAAACTGGTAGAAAGAAAAGAGGTGCTTTAATAATAAATTATGCAATATGTCAGTCGGAAGACGTATGCATGATTAAACCGTTGAAATCCTCATAATGGCATGTATACATATGTTCTTTGCTAGTGCATTTTATTTCGTTACCATTGATGTGTTATCTGAAGTACAGTAGTTAATGCGATATTTTACCAGAAAGCTGTATAGACAAACAAATTACTATATCAAGTGAATCTTAACTTGAATAAATCCTTCCTATATTTTCAAGAAGTAAATATTTTTTGACAGTTTGGAGTTAAAGGACTCTCTTGCGCCTGCAGAAAACATCACCCTATTGGAGAATGTATGTGTCTGATTTACTTCCTATGTAGCTTAGGTGGCTCTGCTCATTCATCCCACCGGTTTGCTTCTTTACAAAATACTGAAGTCACTTTACGCAGTGAAGTTACTGCAGTGATTACTCAAACCATAATCACATCCCTTAAATATACAGTATTAAGTTACCAGTTGAAGTCGAAGAACCTGAGGCACCTTCATGACTATTCCAGATGAATCATGTATAACATTATTACGAAAATACTGACTTGAAAGTCTCAGAGCCTCCCTCTAACCTATCGTTGCTCTCCTCTCCACTCGTAACTTCAGAATATTGTAGTCGAAAAAAGTTCACTCTGAGACAACGTGTCATGTGGATCTGTATGATTTGATAGATGAGTAGCAATTTACCTGATTTCTTTTAAATTCCTGCAACTTGAGGCGTATTTGAAGATGTCACTTATAATCTCTTCACTTAGTTGAAATCCCTTTTGGTGGAACCACAGCTGACTGACGTCAATCAGTGGTGGTAAACGAACGTCAGTATTCAGAACGATCTCATTTCGTTCGAGATCAACTATCTTGAAACATTCATCGAGTGTAAACTTTTTAATTGTAATCTGCGAAAGAGAATGAAAGATAAATAGACTTGAATAAAAGTTTGATTAATGATCCTAAATAACTTAAACATTTGTTAATCAGCTAAGGTATCCTCTCTGCATTTCATGAACCAGAAAATATGATTCCAAACTTTCTTTCACAAAACGTCAAAACTGATTAAGAGTTTAATTACCAAGGTACTATTATATTTACCTCTCTACTGACAGCTATTTTGAGTAGTTGAATTACTGATCTCTGTAGTATTCTGGTGTCGTGACGGCGAAGCTGTAGGCCTTCTTCTCCAGAACAAAGGT